>CM076574.1:1282173630-1282418584 GCA_034641835.2 Pinus albicaulis | reverse complement strand
CGCCAGAAATTTAATCGCTGGCATGGGGGGTCTAGGGGGGGGGCAGCGCTTTTCAAAGCCCCCGAAGCTAAAAACAGATGTAAAATTGCCTTGTAAAAGTATAGTAATTTCTAGTCAATCTGGGCCGTTCATTAGGCAAGTGATCTGACGGTAGAAGTTATGTTTAGATTAGGGTTTTTTGGCCTAGAAGGCAACGCCCTTGTATATATGAGGGCATTGTATTGCGGCTGTGTATTATGTGTCTATTCTTAGAGCGAGAAACAGAGAGGGAGACTGTGAGAGAGAACAAAGGATATTACAGCGGATTTGCTATAGGTTTTGTCTCTTCATTTTTGCTGGATAATAGAAAGGAAGGATTGGCTGTTTGAGGCGGACGTAGCCCAAACTGGGTGAACCACGTATATCTATGTCTCTCTGGTTTTATGTGTTTTGTGTGCTTGTATTTTCCGCACATTTTATGTGTTTCATTGCTCTGTAATATTTAATTTTCTAACAACTGGTATCAGAGCCGAAGGTATATTTGGCTGATAAACTTTTACTTTGTATTACAGCTTTGGACACCTGTACCTTAAAAGGGGCGGCAACGCCGCCCGAAATTTAATCGCTGCCGTGGGGGGTCCAGGGGGGGGGCGGCAACGCTTTTCGGAGCCTCCCCCTGGCGGGGGTTCGGGGGCAGCGCCCCCGAAGCTAAAAACAGATGTAAAATTTCCTTGTAAAAGTATAGTAATTTCTAGTCAATCTTGGCCGTTCATTAGGCAAATGATCTGACGGTAGAATTTATGTTTAGATTAGGGTTTTTTTCCCTAGAAGGCAACCCCTTGTATATATGAGGGTAGTGTATTGCGTCTGTGTATTATGAGTGTATTCTCAGAGCGAGAAACAGAGAGGGAGACTGTGAGAGAGAACAGAGGATATTACAGCGGATCTGTTGTAGGTTTTGTCTCTTCATTTTGTTGGATAATATAAAGGAAGGACTGGCTGTTCGGGGTGGACGTAGCCCAAACTGGGTGAACCACGTATATCTGTGTCTCTCTGGTTTTATGTGTTTTGTGTGCTTGTATTTTTTCCGCATATTTTATGTGTTTCACTGCTCTGTTATATTTATTTTTCTAACAATTATTATGTTACTTTTATTGATGATGCAAATAGAAAAACTTGGATTTATTGTATTCAGAATAAATATGATGTATTTGATACTTGCAAGAAATGGAAATATTTGGTTGAGATTGAGACAGGAAATAAGTTGAAGTGTCTCAGATCAGACAATGGATGGGAATATTGCAGCAAAAAGTTTGATAGGTACTGTTCAGAGCATGGAATTCACAGAGAGAAGACAATTCCAAGAACACCGCAAGAAAATGGTGTTTCAGAAAGGATGAACAGAACAATCATGGAGCGTGCAAGGTGCATGAGATTGCATGTAGGATTTCCTTTACAATTTTGGGCAGATGCTGTAAATACTGCTATTTATCTAATAAACAGAGGGCCTTCAAGTTCGTTGGATGGTGGTAATCCAGAGGAAGCATGGATAGGTAAAAAGGTAAACTACTCTTTTTTAAATTCTTTTGGCTGTGAGGTCTTTGTCCATTTTAATAAAGAAAACAGAACAAAGCTTGAGGCAAAATCAAAGAAATGTACCTTTATTGGATATGGTGTTAACGATTTTGGTTATCGCTTATATGATTATGAAAATCACAAAATCATTAGGAGAAGAGATGTAATATTCAATGAAAATGTATTGTATAAGAATCAGTTGCAGGAAAAGAAACAGGAAAAAGAAAACAAAGAATACACAGTTCTTGAAGAGATCACAAAAAAGGTAAAGGTGCCTGAAAATAATAATAATCAAGAGCCACAACAACAACAACCACCACAATAGCAACAAGCACCTCAAACACCTGAAAGTGGTGTTATAAGATCTACCAGGATAATTAGACCCCTTGAACGATACTCTCCTTCATTATATTATTTGTTGTTGATTGATTCTGGTGAACCTGAATGTTATGAAGAAGCAATGTAGGTTTTTAATGTCTTATTGATCTACATCTTATGTTTTACCACTTGCAGTAGATTTCATTTCTATTACTCAGAATTCATAACTCTATGCTCTGACTTCCTTTCGTAATGAAATGACTGTGTTTTCCTATGTTTTATGAGTGAATTTCCTTTGTTAAAGACCTATATCTGCCTCAACTTCCATGTAAAGAAACCTTTCCACTGAAACTACTGATTGTTGACTCCATAAGCCCAATGGTGGAAAAATTGCATTCTTTCAACCTGAAATCATAAAAAATAAGATAAAATTTCTATAGATTTAGCCATCTAGCACTATCCTTAACCAATGACATAAAATACCTTAGAGAGTTCCCTCTCAGATTGAAGAGGCTAATCTTAAATCAATAGGTGGCTTTAAACAATTACACTTAGTTGTCTGATCAGTAGCCAATCAAGTACAATTTTGTGATAACATTTTGGTGTGTCTACCAGGAGTCTAAAGACTAATTTCCTGAAGTTTTTGTGCAAAAAAGTGAAGTTGAACTCTTGGAGGTAGCAGGAGCTCAGAATTTTTTTTGAGGCTGCAGAACTACCTTGGCGACTCCATTGTTGAAGAATTCAAAATTTCATAGATTCATGGTGATTCCACTAGACTTATGAAGAAATCAAATGGTGATTCCCAAGGATGCATATTTTTTAAGGAATGGTCCAAAATTTAATTGAGAAGATTTGAGTTTTACCTTGAAGTATATATCAGATTTTCGTGACTTTACTGAGCTTCTTAAAAGTCAGACATGAAGATATTTTCATCATATTGTTCTATGATTCATTTCAAGGGAAATGTAAACAGTGGATTGAAAGCTTTCCTGTCATATCTATTAAGTCATTTGTAGATTTTTGGCTTATTTTTTTTGAAACATGGTGTTGGGCTATATAAATCACTTATTAAATGACTGAATAGCACACATTTAATTATCAATACAGGGGCGTCTGTTTATTCCAATGACAGTTGCACTGTCTATGCCAATACACCAACTAGAAGTAATTTCAAAGAAAATAAATCGTTGCTGAAGTAAATGTTGGAAATAAATCACTCATGCAGAAATAAAAGAATCTACAAGATTGAAATCACACTTCAATTGGTCTGTCTAGCTCGCCATACAATAAGTACCCAATTGGTATTTCTATTATCACGTGTAACAACATATAAAGTATTGAAATTGAAGCAGATATATTCTCATCAGAACAACATCAACACCACTCTATTGTTACATAAACTGAAATAAAATTACATACACAAAACTACTTTAATCACTGCAATCCCTGCTAAGAAGGAGGGCCCTTCCTCCCTAGCAGGGCATAGGTGGAGAAGGAAATTTAACAGAAACTAAATAGAATCACACATGTAACATCAATAACATGATCATCTATATTAATATGAACACAATTACAAAGCCAAAACAATGATGTTCTCCTCTAACCTCTCGACCTCTAGGGATGAGAGCTATATAGTGGTTACATCAGAAAATCCAGGGATAGATCATTCATGAGAATCTTACGATTCTCATGCCGATCTAAATATAATTCATACAATTATAACCACTTCCTAATAAATTTCTGACTAGAAAATAAAATATTACAATCGAAACTGCCCTTAGGCTGTTATCCCATAAATACAACGCTAACAACTCCTATAGCTATCATAATGGAAACACAACTGTAGTGCAACTGCCAGAGTACAGATCAACAAAAATATTGATGAGATCAGTCAATGGTACAACTATATAAGTAGTTTTCCAATGAGTTTGTAACAACATAATGTAACAGAAGTTGTCGGCGGGTCTATAACAACAAGGTGTAACAACATCGCTTTGCTATAACAACACTATCCGAACTGCTCCTGTGAACTTTGTATTCGGGATATTTGGTGGTACAAATGACATCTGAAAATACAACAAAAATATCATCGATATTCTCCAAACATTCACCATCAATTAGTCATAAGAAGGTATAATAGATCATAATAATTGGTGAATTGGAAAAGTAACGAAAGCAAGGTGAAACAACACAAGTTAGGGTAAAAAGGTAGGAAAAAGGGGTAAAGATACTCCCAATTGTTATGGTTATGAGGAAAAATAAGGAAGATAAGTGTAAGAAAAACGTACAAAACTAGCACCCAACATCTCCCCCCAACTGAAATGCTTGCATGACCTCATGCAAACTCATCTCTCATGGGAATATCTTTGGTGCAGGTCGGTGAGATCATAAGCCCCAGTTGTGTCTTTGTCTGTAGACCTGTATCCCTGATTGGCCATCAACTGCCATACCCAGGATTCTAACTCATAATTTCTTAATTCGTAATTGGTCTGGCAATCCTCAATGGGCAACCAGATCAAAGGAAACATGAAATTCAATCCCAAACACAAAGCACCAAGGGATTGTACAATCTATGTGTAGGCTGGTACATGTGTAATAGCCACCATGAAATTTTGGAATAAGAATGGATCTCCCTTCAGTAGCTCAACACTGCTAGCTTCCGTGCATTTTAAATACCCTGTCAAAGCTCGACTCTTCATCATTGCGAACTGATTGAGGCAGAAATCCACAATTATTCTTCTATAAGTGGCATCTGGTTCTTTAATCCTTGGGGTGCTCAACATTCTTCTGAATTCTCATCTCAATTCAGCAGCTCGTCCTAGTTCTGCCCGAACCCACAATGTTGTCTTCTCCTCATTAGTCTCCATAGATTTAATGGCTAGATGCCATTCAACCTAATTCCTCATGAAGGACACAAAATCCCTTAATTGAAGATCTCCCATATAAGAGAATATTGTCACAACCATCTGCATCCTCACATGTTCACAAATAATGTTGTGTAGAAATAATTCACACAGCAAACTTTTCTCATTAAAATTTGAGGCACGAAAAACATCCAGGACCGTACGAGTGGAGGAACATAAATAAGATTTGTCCTCCATAATGGCTTTCAATTGAAATAAGAAGTAACATTCCCACATAAAAATCGGATAGGATGGAGAAGGCCGCCTACAACCCAGCAAGTTGAGTGCGAGGTCATGCAGTATCTACGGTGAGGTCTCGAATCTGCTCTTGTAACAACAACAATTGTTATTCTTATTTCTTTAGAGCTTCTTTCTTCTTGTAATTCTCCCACCCTTTCTTCAACTCTACTTCCATCCATCTTTCATGTAAAATGTATATTTCTCTCTGATGTTCCTTTAGCGAAATCATCCCATCCTGAAGGGAGATTTATTCTTGTTTCCATTTTTGTAACTCAGAAATTAACAGGAGTTTCTCAGAGTTCCATCCCGAGATGGGACTCAGAGTTCTCCTAAATTCAATACCTTCATCAACAATAGGTGTACCAGCCTCTGCTTCATGGGGTTGTTCCACCTCTACTGCTAGTTCTTGTGTAACAACAGCCTCTTCGGTGGGTTCTTGTGTGTCAGCCCCTTTGCTTTTACCTAGAGTCGCCTCTGTGTCCATTTCTGTTTCTTCTACAATAGGAGTGGCCTCCACAGGTTCTCGTGGGTCGGCTTCTAGGTCGATTATTATAGGAGGCTCTGGTTTAACTACTGGTTCTTGTGTAGCAACAATATCATCAACAGGTTCATGTATAACAGCCTCCCGCTATTCTGTTTCTACTTCTATTGGGCTGATATTTTCTCTACGGGTATTATATCCCGCTACTGTTAAGTTTTAAAAATATGTCATGCATACTGACACCGGGATTTCCTTTCCCTCAGATAATTTTTGCTTCAATTCCTCTTTTTCCTTTCTTAATTTTTCAATTTCTAAACACAAGGGATTGGTTTTGTCCTTACCTGACGAGGAAGGTCTCCTTTCTCCTTCTAAAACTTCTGCTTCTGTCTGCTTCTTTACCGTAGGAAAGGGTTCTGCAGGTATGTTGAACTTCACTCTTTGTTTCAGTCTTCTGTCCCCAATTGGTTCATCAATAGGCTTCTTCCCAATTCTAACTCCAGTAGGCTGAGTCTGGGTCTCCACCTCTACCTGACTTCCTCCTGAAGTCACGGTCTGTTTCCCCTGGCTTGTCCTTGGTATTTTTCTCTTGAATTCTTCCCAAGTTTTTCCTTGCTGGCCTAGGGAATCTAACACAATTAGCTTAATGATTTTTTTATTAGTCATGCATGCCTCCAGGTGCGCTGTTGTTTTTACTGCTGCCGCAACGTGCTTGATGTTTCCTAGAAAATAGAATGGAAGATTGATTATTTATTGGTGCCAAAGGTGGTTAAGCAGAGGAAAGTGATAGTTTAACACTATCATGGATCTCCCCTCGCAAGTGATATATTTGATCAAGCCTAGGGCAATGTATTCCCAAGGATGAGAAAGTGTCAATCTGTTAATTCCTCTTCCTTTCTTCTCCAGTTTCTCTTCTCCTACTAGGAGGTTGATGAAAGGTGATGACTTTAACGGATTTACCGAATTGTACCCTACACTAATATTCATAAATGGATTATTATGGAAATTAATGGGATTTCGTACACACGCTTTTTTCCAACTGGATTCGGTCATCATTAGCAATTCTGTTATTGATTAGGTGCATGCAAATTTAATAGATATTTATGATTAAAACCTTTTTGCAATGATTTCAAGTCATATCCCCTCCCTCACTTTAATGGTGACAACCATCCATGGCCGTCACAGGAGTGTCATTATTTTTCCAATTAATCACCGAATCATCAATGCCAATCATTTTCCTTTTTGATGACATACCTGATTTGACGTGGAGGAAGACTTGAATTGACAGCGTCCTGCTTGCAACGCTCGTGTTGTTGTGTTTAGTTGGCATGGTTATTACTGTTTATGAAATGAATTACAAAGAATAGTATTCATGGTTGTCGGTTGTTACATGTGTAACAACCAAGACAACTTTTAAATTATTCTAAAAAAAACACACAATAATCAAAAGGAATTGGTACAGAAAAGGAAATTACATGAATACCATCATCCTATGACATAGATCAGAAAGGGAAGATGATATTATAGGGAGAAAAACATGGGTGTAACAACCGCCACAAGAGTGCTTTTCAACTGTTACTAATTGTCTGACTGCGCCCCAGAAAGGGGTTTTCACAGTTAGATTTATTTTTGTTTTTCTTCTATTTTGTTATTTTTATTTATTTATTTTAAACAAGTGTAACAGTTTCCATAAAGGTGGTTTTCAACTGCTGCACTTATTGGAATTTCAATTTTTAAGGCTGCAGAGGAGAATGTTCCCCTACTATCGTAACATGAAGATCAGAGTCTGCGACAATGTTGAAAAATGATTCCTTCGAAGCGGGTTAATGATATAACCTTAGACGGTGCCCATTAACCAGTAACTGTGTCTTAGCACTGTCAATGGTCACCAATTGTACAGTCTCATTATCAAAGACCGTATCCACTTCGTAAGGACCTAGCCATCTGGTGCAGAGCTTGCGTTTGAAATATTTGAACCTTGAACCATACAAAAGAGCCCAATCTCCTTTTTGGAAATATTTCTTCTTAATAAACCCATCATGCCATATGGATCTTTGCTGCTAAATGATTTTTGTCTGTTGAATGGCAGCCAACCATTTCTCTTCCAACTCATTAATTTGGTTCAATCTTTGAGTCTGTGTTGTACTCAAATCCAGATCAACTTGCAACACTGTTCTTAATGTATTTATTTCAATTTATACAGGGAATAAGGGATTGTTACCATACACCAGTTCATGTGGTGAGAAGCCTGTAGTATTCCTCCATGTTGTCTTATAAGCCCACAGTACCTCTGGAAGTTTCTGAGCCCAGTTTCTTTGGTGGCTGGCTACTATCTTTGTTAAGATTCCCTCAATGACTTTATTGGTGCTTTCTACTTGACCATTTTCTTGTGGATGATATGGTGTGGTGATTTTGTGATGAATTCCATACTTTTCAACCAACTTCTTGATCAAATGAGATGTGAGCCAAGGACCCCCATCTGTCACTATCTCTTTGGGTATCCCGAAGTGAACAAAAATATCTTGAAACAGGAAGTCTGAAATAGCCTGCTCTTTTTCTCTAGTTAGTGCCCTTGCTTTAACCCATTTTTTGAAATAATTGGTGCAGACCAATATGTATGATTTTTGCTGTGATGAAGGATTAATTGGCCTCGAAAAGTCTAGGGACCATTTCTCGAATGGTTCTATTACTATCTAAGGCTATAATGACATCTCATTCTATTTTAGAGGCTGGACCATCCTTTGGCAACTATCACATCCTTTCACAAAATTCTTGGCATCCTGGAATATAGTTGGCCAGTAGTACCCCGTTGAGAGTACTTTATGTCCTGTCATCTTGTCATCGAAGTTTCCTCCACAAGGTTCCTCATGACGAGCCTTTAGGATCTCAAATACCTCATCTTCTCTAACACATCGCTTAATCTGGAAATCTGGCCTGATGTGATAGAGATTGCCTTCTATCCAGGATTAAGTAGAACTCTGTTGTATAATCCTCCTTCTTTCATTGGAAGACAACTAGTGTGGGAATTTTCCTGCAACAAGGTAATTGGCTATATCTACATACCATGGTGAGTGAGTAGGAATGGAAAAAATATACTCATTTCGAAAAGAATCCTCAGTAGAAGTGCAATCATCACTTATAGTTAATCTAGAAAGGAAATCGGCGACTACATTATATTTTCAAGATTTATCTAAAATAGTAATGACAAATTATTGTAACATCAATAACCATCGTGTAAATCTACCATTAGTAACATGATTTTTCATTAAAAATCGAATTGCAACATGGTCAGTGTGTATAAATACTTGTTACCCCGTGATGTAGTGCCAAAATTTGTTGATAGCATGCACTATGGCTAGGAATTATTTCTTAGTAACATTGAATTTAAGTTCTGCTGGAGTTAAGTTCTTGCTAATGTAATAAATAGCATAAGGCTTCTTATCCTCCAGCTGCCCCAAAATAGCACCCAGAACCATGTCAGATGTGTTTGTAGCAATATGAAACAACAATTCCCAATTTGGTCCTCGTAAAACAGGTGTTGCTGTTACATAGTTCTTAAACTTTAAAAAGGTTTTCTCACACTTTTCTGTCCACACAAATTCCACATCTTTCATCAGTAATGAGAATAGAGGAGATGCAATCTTTGAAAAATTCTCTATAAAATTCCTATATTATTGTGCATGTCCCAGAAAACTACGTACCTCTTTCAAAGTCTTAGGGGTCGGGAATTTCGAGATTACCTCAATTTTTGTAGGATATACCTTGATTCCATATGTTGAAATGAAATGTCCCAGAAAAATTCCCTTGGTCATCATCATGTGGCATTTTTCCGTGCTCAGAGCAACATTATTTTGTTCACAACGTTCCAACGCTTTCTCCAAGTTCGCTAATGCTGTCTCAAAGGCATCCCTGTAGGGTGTAAAATCATGCATAAAGTTTTCAAGATAGTTATTCAAAATATTAGAAAAAATACCTAATATTTTCCTTTGAAAGGTTGTTGGTGCATTGCAGACACCAAAGGAGAGGACTCTGTATGAAAAAGTACCCCATGGACAAGTAAAGGTTGTCTTGTCTTGATCTTCTGGAAGTAGTTACCCCAATATTAAAGGGTGACCCCCAAGATTGGATTTGGTTTGTAAATGAGAAATTCAGCCGGATAGTTCCAGGAGGCCATAATGATAACCACATCTTCAATCATTCCTTCAGGCTTAACACGGGACCTATTTGCTAGTTCAAGCACTGTAGGTGTAGGTCTAAGTCCATGAAGTCATAGAGAGATGAAGAGGTCTTTAGTCATAACGTTATAACTGCCCCTAGATCAATCAAGGTATTAGTTATAGGATTATTATCAATATGGACAATCACTGTGGGGCTCCCTGGGTCATTATATTTGGTCAACAAAGGCCGATCAATCATAAGATTAGACAATTTTCTCATGACATGGATAGTATCAGGATCCTTAGGTTTCCTCCCAGGTATTTTGACGCATATATCCCTTACTATTTTAGCATAGATAGGCACTTATTTAAGAGCTTGTAACAGCGGAATCCACACATATAATTTTTGCAGCTCCTTAAGGAATTTGGATTCAGGTTGTAAGACTAGTCCAGTTTCAGTTAATCGTTAAGGTTATGGGGGATTCTTAATACTAACAGCTGAGTCAGCTACCGTAAATGTACCAACCTTACTCGGATTGGTTGTTGTAGGAACAACAAACCTTCCCGAGATGGCTGTTACAAATGTAACAATGGGTGCTGTATTGGTTGTTACATGTGTAACAACTGCCTAAAAATCATCCATATCCTTCCTGAGTGATTCACTTTCTTCGATAATAATGTAGGTTTTAACCCTGTACGGAAATTATTTACAGACGAATCTTTAAAACATAAAATAAACAATAGCAAGAGCATAAAACATAAAATAGATAAAAAAAAGATTTTCCCTTGGATCCCAAATTGGGACGACCAGCTTGATTTTTCATTATATTCCATTTAGTGTTACAAAACATATAGATACATGCAGAATCATACATAAACCCCAATCCATTAAACCTGGATTAGAACATAATCGTAGTTCCCTTGACCGGGTCTATAAAATACTAGGGGACGAAAACCATCATGCCAACCATGTGCAAACCCATGCACAAAACCATGGGCGGGTCCAACCACTGAAAAATAAGGTCCAATTTTTTTTTCTTGGGACGCTGCGCCAGACCCCAAATAGAGAGGGATATCACCCCACTTGTGACCCCCTTGCTGTGCCCCATGCAGCGTACATAGGGTGCTATCGCCACCCCACGCGTCACTAGTCATTGAAAGAATATAACACATACCCAACATTCTCCCACTTATTGTTTTCTTTCAACAAGGGGCCATAGGAGAACTTAGTGATTAGACCAGCTTTGCAACACCCATTGTTCCTCTACACCAAGAGAACTTCTAAGTGCTCACAGACTTCATTAATGGATCTGCAACATTCTTCAAAGTGCCCACCTTTACCAGCAACACCCTTTTAGCCTCAACCATATATCTCACAAAGTGATATTGAACATCAATGTGCTTTGTATTTGAATGATATGCAGGGTTCTTAGCAAGGAAATTTGCACTTTGGCTATCACAGTCTATCGTTATAACTTGTTGCACCAACCCCATACTTGAAAACAATCTCTGTAACCAAACTACTTCCTTGCTTGCATGAGTGGTTGTCATGTATTCTGCCTCTATAGTTGAAAAGGCCACTACAGATTGTCTTTTACTAATCCACCTAACTTCACCTCCAAATAGGCTAAACACATACCCACTTGTAGATCTTCTTTGGTCCAGATCTCCAGCCCAGTCTGTATCAACAAAACCATGAATTTCCAACACTCCTTCCAATCCTGGTCTTCCCTGGTAGCACAAGCCATAATCACTAGTGCCACGCAAATATCCGAAAACCTGCTTCACTGCTGTCCAATGCTCCTTCCCTAGGTTTGACATAAACCTGCTAAATACTCCCACTGCATGTGAAATGTTTGGTCTATTACAGACCATTTCATACATCAGGCTACCCACTGCACTTGAATATGGAACACGGGACATATCCTCCTCTTCTTCTTGTGTCTTGGGACATTGTTCAACATACAATTTTACACCTAGAGGAATCAAAACATTCACCGGTTTACTATCCTACATATTGAACCTTTGCAATATAGTCTCGACATATTTCCTTTGTTTTAACCAGAGCTTCCTCTTTTCCTGATCTATCTTAATTTCCATGCCCAAAATATAGTTTGCAGCACCAAGATCCTTCATGTCGAATTTGGAGAATAGTTGGGTCTTCAAATCTTGGATAATTTCTTTGTGATTTCCAATCAAAAACATATCATCCACATACAAGACCAAATAAATAACACGGTCACCAATTAATTTAAAAGAAACACAATGATCCTCCTTGCTTCTGGTGAAGCCAAGTCCTCGTATATAGGTATCAAATTTCTAATACCATATCTTTGGTGATTGTTTTAACACATACAGAGACTTCTTTAACCTGCATACTAGTTCTTTCTTCCCCTTCACCATAAAGCCTTTAGGTTTTTTCATGTAGATCTCCTCTTCCAGATCCCTGTGAAGAAATGTTGTCTTCACATCCATCTATTCTACCCCAAAATAAAATGTAGCAACAACAGATAAAATTAATCTAATATAAGTAACTTTGGAAACATGAGAAAAAATATCACCAAAATCAATTCCTGGCACCTGGGAATAACCTTTTGCTACCAACCAAGCTTTGTATTTCTCCACCTTGCCTTCTACATTCATCTTCTTCTTAAAAACCCATTTTCTCCCGATGGGCTTCCTTCCAGCCGGCAACTCCACCAGATCCCATGCAACCATGGCCTCCTTCCAGAGTTTTCCATCCTCTGAATCTACTGCCTCCTTGACGGTTCTGGGATCATCATCAGTTATAGTTAAAGAAAATTTTTAACAAAAAGCATATGGACTATACCTTTTTGGTTGTCTTATTTCCCGAACTGATCTTCTCACAACTGGAGTTTGTGGCTCTTCCTCTTCTGAGTCTTCTTCTGTTGTAGAGTTTGATTCATCCTCCTTTAGCTCAAAATATATCTTCTCAGGCTCCTTTGGCAGGACTTCATGTTTAACAAAATATTTCACCTCTCTAAACATCACATCTCAGTTGTACACAACCTTCCTTTTTTCCAGGTTCCAAAGCTTGTAACCCTTTAAACCATCCTTATACCCAATAAAGATGCACCTTTCATATTTATTATCCAACTTGGTCTTTTTCTCCTTTGGAACATCTACATATGCATCACATCCAAATACCCTCAGATGTGAAAGAGAGGGTTTCTTACCCGTCCATATCTCATGTGGAGTCTTATCCTCCAATGCTGATAAAGGTGATTTGTTAACCAAGTAACATGTAGTCTCCACTACCTCTGCCCATAATTCGTGTCCTAACCCGGTACCACTGAGCATGCTTCTTTCCTTTTCCATTAGCGTTCTGTTCATTCTTTCTGCAACTCCATTTTGCTAAGGTGTGTATGGAGTAGTCTTCCTCTGTGCTATACCACACTTCTTACAAAACTCTTCAAGTTCCTTCTTGCAGAACTGCCCACCATTATATGTTCTCAACACCTTTATCTTCTTCTCTGTATTGTTTTCCACCAGAGCCTTAAGTTATTTAAATTTGTCAAAGACTTCAGATTTCTTCCTCAAGAAATATATCCATGTATTCCTTGGGAATTAATCTATGAATGAAACATAGTACACAGACTTACCCAGTGATGGAACCGACGCAGGTCCAAACACATCACTGTGCACAAGCTCTAATATCTTGTTCGCCCTCTTAGCACCAGAAGGAAAACTCACCCGATTCTGCTTCCCATATAAATAATATTCACAGAAATCGAAATCCAGAGAGATATTAGACATACCTTCTAACATACCATTTCCATGCAGTATCCGAAGGCCCTTCTCTCCAATATGTCCAAGCCTTTGATGCCATAGCATGATATTTTCTCCAGAGACCACTAGGCTTTCTGCTCCACTTTCGGGAACCACAGAACTGTTGCACCCATCAATAACAGTGTTGCCCTGAAGCTTGTACAAATTTCCAATCCGAAATCCTCGCATTAATACCAGTGCTCCCTGAACCATCTTATAGGTATCTTTCTCGAACACTGTTTTTACACCTACATCATCCATATTTCTTACATAAATCAGATTTCTGGCCAATGTAGGAATGTACAGAACACCAGGAATGTTCTATTCCTTCCACCTTGTAGCTTCATCTTAACTTTTCCACGTCCGACGATTCTAGCCTTCCTATCATCACCTAAGAATACATCACCGCCATCATATTTCTCATACTCGCAGAACCACTCCCTATGGGGAGTAAAGTGAAAGGATGCACCTGAGTCAATCAAACATGACTCGTGATCTACATGTGTATTTGAAGAAGAAGCCAATTACACATCCCCACCTTCATCCAAGGTGGTTTTGGCCTCTACAAAAGGAGCATCATCAGATCCCTTTCCTTTCTCAGGAGCTTTAGATTTGCAGCCCTTTTTGTAGTGCCCTTCCTTTCCGCATTTCTAGCACACCTTTAAAAACTTTCCAGGAGATTTAGATCTCCCACTTGAAACCTTATTCTTGTTTCTGTTCTGGGACCTTCCTCGTACAGATAAGGCATCTCCATTCTAACCCTCCATATTTCTCCGTCTCATTTCCTCCAACAACAAGGCTGAGACAATGTCATCAAAATTCAAGGTAGTTGTATTTATACCTATTGCAATAACCAGACTGTCCCACCAGTTTGGTAGAGAACACAAAAAACTGATGCACTTATCTTCATCTGAGATTTTAATATCAACAGATGATAGCTAAATCACCACATTATTGAAGGTGTTCAAATGCTTTGTCATCGAGTATCCATCCTTCATCCTCAGGTTATACAAATTTTTCCGTAGGAAAAATTTATTCACTGGAGAATTAGATTGGTACAAAGTCCCAAGTCTGTCCAAAAAATTCTTCGTCGTAGCTAACCCAGATACATTCAAAAATACCAAATTTTAGACACACAACTGTATTGTGCTCTTTGCCTTTTGATCCAACTTATTCTAGTCTTCCTCTGACATTGCCGTTGGTTTAGTACATGAATCTACCACGATCCACTAGTCTTTATCCACCAGCAGATCCTCCATCTTGAGCTTCCACAACTCAAAACTCTGAACATTAAATTTCTCAATCTCTATCTTTCCATTACTCGCTATCTTCTTTCACAGTAAGAATCGATCCCGCAGATCTCCCACTGAATAGGGTCTACCTCAGGCCTGAGCGAAAAACCTCTCAATAGTAAATGCGTCCCCTTGAAGTCGAAACTGCTCCGATAAAAAATATAGGTTTTAACCCTGTACACAAATTATCTACAAAAGAATATTTAAAACAGAAAATAAACAATAACAAGAGCATAAAACATAAAACAAATAAACATAGATATTTTCCCCTAGATCCCAAATCGAGATGACCAGCTTGATTTTTCATTATATTCCTTTTAGTGTTACAACACATATATATACATGTCTAAGAATACATAAACCCCAATCCATTAACCCTGGATTAGAACATAACCATAGTTCCCTTGACCGGATCTACAAAATACCAAGGGGCAAAAACCATCATGCCCCAAAACCATGTGAAAACCCATGTACATAACCATGGGCGGGTCCGCCCATTGAAAAATAAGGTCCAAATTTTTTTTCTCGAGGTGCTGCCTCAGACCCCGAACAGGGGGGGCTACTGCCCACCCTGTGACCCCCTTGCTGCACATGGCGCAACGTACAAGGGGAGCTTTCACCCCCCCTGTGATCCCCCCACATGTGACTAGTCGTGGAAAGAATATAACACATACCCAACAAATAATGGGAGTGTGTTCAAATTTGATTACTTTCCCTGACCGAAGCTAAACCTCATTAAGTCTGATAGGAGTAATAAGATAAGTTTGGAGGGTAACCAGAACATCCATGCTCTGCCCTGCCTTATTATTTGGATTAGGGTTAGGTTGTACAGGTAATTGGGGTTGGACAAAAGGTGTAGGATTCTGAATAGAAGGTAGTTGACACTGCTACTATTGCATTGGTATTGAAGGGGGTACTGGACCTTGGCCATTTCCTCTCTTGTTCTGACCCCAAGGATTGAGTTGTGATGGAGGATATTACATTGGTGGAGGAGATGGCCACTGGTTCCATGGTGAAGGAAATTGTGTTGAGGAAGGAGTAGGATATTGCCATGGGTATTGCTGACTGTTATAAATATTATTCCAAGGATAAAAGGAAGAAAAATCTAAAGGCATACATGTAGGTCGCAGCTGCCATGGTCTCTTTGATCCGATAAAATAAGAATATTGAACATCCTCGCTTGATTCTTGGAGTACCACCTTAAGTATGGGAAACTTAGGAGACTGATTTGTAGAGTGCGTCAACTCACAGATGTTGCATATGTTGACACTATTTAGTCCGCGTTCTCTTTCCAAATGTTTCTTTTGCATCGGGGACATAATATTTCTAAGGCTGTTTCAGCTTCTGCTTGTGCCTTCTTGGCTTGTACCATAGTGATTTGGGCAGAGAGAGTGCTAAGGAGATTGGTTTTAAAATCCTTGAATAAGTTCTCGATCTCTGCTCTGGTTACTCCTCCACTTGTGGACTTCTGTATTCGAAGTGAAGGGTCCCGAACTAAAACTTTCCCCTTGATCAATCCTCTTGAGCTACGTAGGCAAAGCTTCATTATCTCATCAAAAGTTTCTTGCGATATGTCTCCTTTTCCTATTATGTTCATATGTTCTAGACAATCATCTCTTAAATCTCTTAAGAATATTGGCTTTAGAATCTCTGGATCCAAGTTACTAAACTTAGACCTTTGTAAATTGTAGTGGAATTGCTCTAGATAGTCTTCCAGGCTTTCCTCCTCCTTCTGTGCGATTCTAAAAATTTAGTCCTTCAAATCCCTTGTTCGGCAGTAGTCTTGACACTTAAAAAGGAAGGCTTCTCTCATATAATTCCATGTTCGAATTGTGCCAGCACCGAATCTCATGAACCATCTTAATGATGCTCCTTTCAGAGTAGCATGGAATAATTTCAGCTTCTAGGCATCTGAAGTATAGTCATAACCACTACACAGCACATCGAATTCGAATAGAAAGGTATCAAGATCTTCAACGGCCATCCCTTGAAAGGATAGTATGGATGATAAAGGGATGTTCTTCATAGGAGCCTCGTCCCGTGTTACTACTATTGGGAATTCAAAAGTAACAGAACTATCTGGTTTGAAATTATTGTCCCCCATGGATGATTCTTTATGATAGTATGAACTAGCCTCGGAGTGCACTAGAGATTGATAAATAGAAGGATCAAGCTGCTCCAGGATCAATTGTTTAACAACACTACAATCTTCCAATTGATGATCAACTGACTGTTTTTCCTCAGGTTCTTGATGATCCCCACTGGTCTCTCCGTGTCCTTCAATTCTCAGATCCTGATCAATAATTCTCCACTACTATTTTGAATCCGGAGTTTTGATATTAGGAGCGAATATATTGTTTAAAGGATGGTGAGGTCCAACCATAGAAGACACCGATGGTCCAAGCCTTGATATGGTAGCTGTTTTCTATGGCCCTGTTTTCCTATTATCTTTGTATGATGTGTATTGTTCCTTTTCTTCCCTTGAAATCAAATCCCCAAAGAATGTTTTCCTTCCCAAATCTGTGCTCTTCTTTTCCTTCTTACAACCCGTTGTTTTGTAGCTAAATCCTCTTTGTAGACAGAGACGATCCCTCTAGCCCTAGGGTGGGTTTACAAAAAAAGGGACACGCTAAATTGTTTCTTCCTAGTTAATGAATGAACAAAATACATGGTAGATTTACCTACCTGGAATCCAACGCTGTTGTCATTGTCGAAAGAGTAGTAGCCTCTTGCTCCTGCCTTGGAAAATCACAATCTGTTCGCCGTTACGCTTGGATATTTGCACATAGAACAAGAAACAAGAACAAGATACAACATAATGGTTTCACTCATAACTATTAGCCAGTCAAAGAGGGCTAAACATATCTCATTAAACAAACATCATAACACAATAGTGGAACCAAACAGTAGTCATGTATATAAATAAGTAGAAGGAAGAGGTACAATCAATGCTTTGACGTCGCAGTCTCCTATAGCAGGGTTCAACCGAAGCACATATCAATACTTGTCGAGGGATTCAGACGGGATGAGGGCATGGACTGGAGCTCTCTTGACGAAGTTCCTCTTTTCTCTATCTCTTTATCAATGCAACTCTTCAATCTATACTTAATTATTCAGCTATAATATCAATCCTCCAAGTTCAACTAGTTGATGAGAAGAGATATAGTTTCTTTTATAAAGGAAAAGGAGGAGGTTGGGATGCCTACAAAGGTGGGAGGGAGTCCTATCCTTTAGGAGTGTTCCAAAGGAGGTGGAAACTACTAACTAAAGGAGGGAGTCTATGGTTGTTTCAGTTCAACCACTCCCAATGACTCATCCTCGAGGTGGTTGGAATGGAACCTCCACCTCTATTTTTAAAAACATTCCATAAATAGCTTGGCGCAGGTGCTTAACTGGGATAGAGCACCAACTAGCGCGGGCTTAGTGTTAATTTTCCAACCACCTCGAGGATGAGTCATTGGGAGTGGTTGAAATGAAACAAACATGGAATCCCTCCTTTAGTTATTAGTTTCCATCTACCTTGGAAATCTCCTAAAGGATAGGACTCCCTCCCACCTTTTAAGGGATCCAAACCTCCTCCTTTTCCTCTATAAAAGAAACTATCTCTCTTCTCATCAACTAGCTGAACTTGGAGGATTGATACTATAGCTGAATAATTAAGCATAGAGTGAAGAGTTGCATTGTGAAAGAGATAGATCAAGGAGGAACTTTGTTGAGAGAGCTTGAGTCCATGCCCTCATCCCGTCCAAATACCTTGACAAGTATTGAGACGCGCTTCAGCTGAACCTTGCTGGAGGAGATTGCGACGTCAAAGCATCGATTGTACCTCTTCCTTCTACTTATATTTATACATGACTATTGTTTGGTTCCACTATTGTGTTATGATGTTTGTTTAATGTGATGTGTTTAGCCCTCTTTGACTGGCTAATAATTATGAGTGAAACCATTATGTTGTATGTTGTTCTTGTTTCTTGTTCTATGTGCAGGTATCCAAGCGTAACGACAAACGAATTGTGATTTTCCAAGGCAGGAGTGAGAGGCTACTAATCTTTCGACAACGACGATAGCATTGGATTCCAGGTAGGTCAATCTATCAGGTATTTTGTTCATTCATTAACTAGGAAGCAAAATTTTAGCATGTCCCTTTGTTTCTAGATCCACCCTAGAGCTAGAGGGATCATCTTTGTCCGTAGAGAGGATTTACCTGCAGAAAAAATTGGTGACTCCACTAGAGACACGGTAGATTGACCTACCTGGAATCCAATGCTATTTTCATTGTCGAACGAGTAGTAGAATCTCGCTCTTGCTTCGGAAAATCACAATTTGTTCACCGTTATGCTCGGATAACTGCACATAAAACAAGAAACAAGAACAACATACAACATAATGGTTTCACTCATAACTATTATCCAATCAAATAGGGATAAACATATCGGATTAAAAAAACAACATAACACAATAGTGGAACCAAACAGTAGTCATGTATATAAATAAGTAGAAAGAAGAGGTACAACCGATGCTTTGACATCGCAGTCTCCTCTAGCGGGGTTCAGCCGAAGCGCATCTCAGTACTTGTCAAGGGATAAAACGATATGAGGGCACCGACTCGAGCGCTCTTGAAAAAGTTCCTCCTTGCTCTATCTCTTTCTCAATGCAAATCTTCCACCTATGCTTAATTATTCAACTATAGTATCAATTCTCCAAGTTCAACTAGTTGATGAGAAGAGAGATAGTTTCTTTTATAGAGGAAAAGGAGGAGGTTGGGATCCCTACAAAGGTGGGAGGGAGTCCTAGCCTTTAGGAGAGTTCCAAGGGAGGTGGAAAATACTAACTAAAGGAGGGAGTCTGTGTTTGTTTCAGTTCAACCACTCCCAATGACTCATCCTCAAGGTGGTTGGAATGGAACCTCTGCCTCTATTTTTAAAAAACATTCCATAAACAGCTTGGTGTGGGTGCTTAACTGGGATAGAGCGCTAACTGGCGCAGGCTCAATGTTAATTTTCCATCACAGCGCGGGAGTGTATCTGGCTACTCGCGCCAAGGAAAAAACCAGGGTTTTTACAGTCCTGTTCAGGGAATTTTCAACAAGAGGAATATTTCTCTCATGTAAAGGGATGCAATGATGGTCTTTGCAAGGCATGACACTTCTTATTAGTCATAGAAATGACCCTACAATGTGTGATTTGGGGATTGTAGGGACAATGAAATAATTCTTTGTACCAGATGCCCCATAAAGCTTGAGGTCCGAGGGAGAGGGAGGGGAGAAATGCTTTATGAGAACGCGTTCGAACCAAACACCAATGTCGAAAAACTTTCAATTACAAGTACAACTGATATCTATGATACATGAACATGTGGCATGGGCACAACCATCCATAATAGAGTACAATAAAACTAAGATCCGAGGTATGGACACAACCATCCAGTAGTAAGGATAAACAAATAGACTCGGGTATGGTCACAACCATCCAATCAAGAGTCATGTAATAAGTCATGATAATCCACAAAAATCCGCAGCGTGGATTTTATCAGAAAAAACCCAGGGTCTTGCGCTCCATCTTGACTTGAACAAGTTTAATTTCAAGCATGCGAATGTATGAGCGGAAGTCAAACATGGAAGAAAATCATCTGATTACTAGCCAATGATGAAAGTCGTTAACAGATGCGAGAGAAACCACTGATTATGATGATGGCCCTCAAGGTACAAAAGGTACAATCTACGGAATGTGAATAGTGATATGATGTCAAACACCTGCAGAATCATTCGATTGAAGGCCAAGTATGTGAACCTTGCGTCAAATGAGAAAAACCTGCCATTGAGGCTTGCAGGCTCCAAGGTACCAGAAGGGAGTCTCTAAATCAAATTCCTGAATAATGAGCAGAAGTCGACAAAAGTGACCTGGTCGAAGGAGGGCCATAACTTTTCCCACATCATCAACACGAGACAGAGGAATATGATGAAAGTGAATCAAGACTAATAGGGAATCAGAGGAAGGTTGACAACTGCAAAGGAAAACTTCTCTTGAACATATCAGTGACACGACACTGGATTTGGCAGTATTTGACATCAAGGGATCTGAGTTCATGATGACATGGTAGAGAGAAAATGAGAGGTCAAAAGAGATTACCCAAACCCATGAAGGCAAAAAATGACGAAATGAGATGTCCCCAACCTGACACAAATGCAAACAAGTGTTATGTTCAAGATCGACATACTAGCAACATAACTAAAACCGGGTTCCATTTTCCCCCACCATTTATGCCGAGTACCCCAATTATTTTTAAAAAAAGCTTAAAGGGGATAGCAGATGCTTGTACTGTAAGTTTTTCCTTCGGACAAATCCAACCTAGTACATTTTACGAGCCCTAGGAAGGAGGAACTCGAGTAACATCATGGTGACGAAATCCGATGTCATCAAAGTTTAACGAGTCTGACAAAGGGAGAACTCGGCATATTTTCATGTTTAGAGAGTTTGAAAAGA
The DNA here is from genome assembly GCA_034641835.2 of Pinus albicaulis. Lineage (NCBI taxonomy): Eukaryota > Viridiplantae > Streptophyta > Pinopsida > Pinales > Pinaceae > Pinus > Pinus albicaulis. Next base: position 1,282,397,371 of record CM076574.1, on the reverse strand, counting down.
AGGCGGAAAAGAAAAATTCAGTAGTCCCTTTTCGTAGGTAGTCTCACAAATCCAAAAAGGTAGAAAACTATGTCTGAGAGAACCTCTTAGTCGCGATAGGCTAAGGTATTTATTTTTCATAAATAATCCATCCCAGCCCGAAAAATGGTTAAACGTATACTGGGTAGATATCATTTCACAACCATTTAACGAGTTCAAAATGACAAGAATCTTTTCAATCTTTTCAATCTTAGAGAGTTAGAAAAGATCTAAAAGATGACTCCAGTAATGAATTTTTCGTGTTTTTACCGAGTCCGAAAAAGTATAAAATATAACTTGTTACTTCATCACTGTTTTGTGAAAACTTGCTGTTGCACAAGACACGTGTAAAACCCATTTTTCAAAATAATATAATAAAATAATCGAAAAATATGTCTTAAAACCTAATTAGGGTTGTGAAAAAGTTACAAAAAACCAAAAATGGTAAAAACAATTACTTTTCACTTTTTACCTCTTGTGAATCAATAGTTACCCATTTAGCACTATGATTTTGCGATGGTGATAGCGGACGATCCGACTGTCCAATCTCGATTTCGTCAGTTCTAGGTAAGAGCTGACACCTTTCCCTTCATTTTGAGTCATTCCTTTCTACCTACAATTTCCAGTTTCCAATTCTATAGGAGAAAATGTGAAAAATAGGGCACGACGGTTGGCGCGGGTTTCAGGCACGGAGTCGCGCCAACCACCCGATTTTATACACTAGGGCATGCCCATTGGCGCGACTGCTTGGGAAAACAATCGCGGCAACGACATAAACCATTTTTTATGTCAAAAAATCCCAAGTGATAGACCAAATTTTCAAAAATTTTTGATGTTCGCATTAGGCTAACAATGTCCATGTAACAACCTTTGCAGGGTATAAAGCAGAAAAATGGTCATAGAATGGAAAGAACAGGAACATAGCGAAAGAAGATGAGCTCGCCATGGAAAAACGAGAAAGTCATGGAAGCTCTCAAAAACTCGTGGACTGAAAAAGTTCTTCCTAACACCATGCCTCCGAGGTCAACCGAAGCTATTACGATATCTCGGTTAGCATATGGGACGAAAATCAGGAAAAGTTCATCCTTCGAGATTAGGAAATTGAGATTGAAGTCTCCGACGTCTATTTTATCATAAGATTATCGTGGAGGGGAGTAGCACCAATCCTAACCGGCACCCGGCCGTGCATGGAGAACATGACCATGGTGATGGATAGGGTATGTCCAAGGGCATGGAAGGGATCAGGCAGTGGGAAAGTTGATATCCAAACTATCCCGGACTTGACACTAAAAGTAGTGTTACATACCATCACACGAGCTATGGGATTGCAAGCACCACACGAAGCAACAAAGACACGAGTTGCTTCTTGTTGTAGACCGCTTGTCACCAATCATCTACAACTGGGCATAGGGTCGTGACAATAAACATGAAACGCTAGCTAACAAAAATGCAAGAAGGGAAAAATTGAAGCAATTCGGTTATGGGTCCATTCCGGTATCGTTCTTCTTGGAACGACTACCAATATTTCACCGGTAGGAGGTCATAGTTTTGACACCACCGGCGAGAGAACCACGGATGGCCCGATGGGCGGCTCCGATGCTAAGGGTAGGGGGTGGTCAAAAGATATCCCGGGAGATCGTAATTTTTTGATTGGCTCCGCTGACAATTGATTGTCTTGGAGGACCCGGGTCCCTCCTTCGGTACATATTTCACCGATGATCTAGACCTCCCACTCCCAGAGGGAGAGGATTGGGATGAATATTTGGGTGAGACTCATTTTTTAATTTTCATGAGTATTATGAATTTTTTTTTACTTATGCATGCTTTGACATTAAATCCATGTGTTTACAGATGTTGGCCCAGAGAGACCTGCTGGCATGTCACCGATAATGAGGCAAATCCTTCGCGATTTCGACCCTCAAGGTGAGGGCAGCGAGGAAGACGAGATTGTGTGCAATCTGGAGGGAATCACACGCGGAGTCTTAGATTATGCAAGATTTGACGGCGTTCCTCGCTCCTATCAGAGGCATACCATAGGGGTGCCTAGCCGAATTCACCGCTTACCGAGGCAGCTTGTACGGATAGTGACATGCTACCATGAGAATCATGCTGATTAGGCACGTAGGTTTTATCTGAAAATTTTGAGAGACATGATCTCTGAGGATGTAACAGAAACACACATATTTTTTGAATTTATGATGTACACTGATTCAAACATTCGATATATATATATATATATATATATATATATATATATATATATATATATATATATATTTCCTACATGGATCTTTTACATATGATGACGTCTTTACAAATTACGGAAATGTGTATCTAATACAATGTTAGCCACTGTATCAGTTAATGTATTCATTCATCTAGGAATTTGTTGATATGTGATGAAATCAAAATGTCTTTCCAACAAATGAATATGCAAATACAATCTCAGAATATGCATATTTCTAACTGAATAATGACCATTGAGTTGCGGAAACGACAAGCTCGTGAATCTAGATTTACAAGAAATGCACGTATGTTGAGGTTGATTGCCTCGGTTAATAGTTCAATGACATCGCTATATTCAGCGACATTGTTTGTAGTGCGTCCTAGACAAATACCTTGCGGATCTATCAACTCACTAGCAGGATCTTAAATTACCCGAGTCATCGAAGACAAATTACCGGTATTGCAGGGAGGCATCATCCGCGAAACCGACATAAGGGGGTGATAGACATCCGCACAATAAGAAAGACCCAATATGCAGGAAAACGCTCACAAAGCACACCAAACCGAAAACATGTACAAAACTGAAAAACAATACCTATGTACACCAATTACACATGAATGCCTCACGCATAATATTTTTTTGAGATACAACCCATTTATGGGTTGTTCAAGAGGATGACCTTCGTAATCTATGAGTTCATAGGCCCCATTCTGCAATACATGCTTAACGATGTAGGGCCCATGCCACATGGGTTGAAATTTTCCCTCGTCCCCAACTTGTCATGAGCTTGGTCATACGAGGGAGGATGAGATCTCCTTTAGTGAGGGAACGAGGGGAAACCGATCGTTCAAAATGAGCTTTGATCCACTTTTTTCCGTGCCTTGATCACTAATGCGGCGAGTTTCATCTAGCCTTTCTAAATAAAGGAGACACTCTTCTTCCGGGTGAAGTATTTGGCAATAATTCAACATCTAACATGAGCAAAGTTATTTCACATTCAATCGGAAGCGTAGCTTCGAAACCATACACCAAACTAGAAAGGAGTAAACCCTAGTTGCGTTCTTAATCGAGGTTTGGTATGCCCAAAGAGCCAAAAATAACATGAGATGCCAATTGGATTTGTGGATCCCAATCATACGTTGAAGCATGGTGACAAGAAATTTTTTTTATAGCTTCAACCTAGCCATTGGCTCGAGGGTAGTATGGCGTTGAGTCGTCGTGACGCAAACCCAACCTAGAAGTCAACTCCGCCACCATATAATGCCGAAAATGAGAACCATGATCGGTAACAATGGCATTGAGGGACACCAAACCTAGCAATGATGTGATTGAATATGAATTGAGCAAACTGTTTTACCATTGGCGGTAAGTGTAGGAATTTGCTTCGGCCCATTTGGTGAAGTAGTCTATGGCTACGATAATATAGGCATGCCCCTCGGCCGAGTGAGGGTTACATGTCATAAAATCGATGCACCCACTTTGCAAAGGGACCAACAATAATGACAAGGTGAAGAGGAATAGGTGGCGCACACATCTTGCATTGGTAAATCTGCAATTTTCTTACATGTTCGACTTTAGCTCATACATTCACATGCTTGAAATTGAACTTGTTCGGGTTGAGATGGAGCGCAAGACCCCGGGTTTTGTCCGATAAAATCCAGAGCTACGATTTTTTGTGGATTATCATGACTTATTACATGACTCTTTTGATTGGATGGCTGCGACCATACCTGAGTCTATTTGTTGATCCTTATTGTCGGATGGCTATGTCCATATCTTGGATCTCAGTTTTATTGTACTCTATTATGGATGGCTGCGCCCATGCCACATGTTCATTTATCACATATATCATTTGTATTTGTAATTGTAGGTTTTCCAATAAAAATGTTCGATTTTAACATGTTCTCATAAAGCAGTTCGCCCCTCCCTCTCCCTTGGACCTCATGCTTTAGGGGGCATATGTTACACAAAATTTTTTCACTATCCCTACAATCCCGAACTCACACATTGGAGGGTCATTTTTGTGACTAATAAGAAGTGTCATGCCTTGCAAAGACCATCATTGCATCCCCTTACATGAGAGCAATATTCCTGCTGTTGACAGTTCCCTAAGCAGGACTGCAAAAACCCTCAGTGACAAAATGTTGTGTAACACCCATCTTTCTTGTAGTTAGTAGAGTGGGGGGGTGTTTGTAGATGTTGATGTTGTCCTACTGGCACACATGGGCCCTATGATTATCAATTCATCCTATAAGTGCTTCAGTTTCTACAGTAGTGAGCCCGCTCAAGCTTGTTAGAGTGATGTGCAGGTTCTTACCTCTCGTCTTACCGCCCAACAACTGTATAGTAGAAGGCACCTTAAAAAACACCCAAAATTTAATCCCTAACCTACATTAGGTGGGGCCCGCAGGCTTTTTTTAGGTGTATGTCTATTTTAGAATGTTGAGAAAATTCTATTTATAGTGGGAGTCTATTTATAGTTGGTTGAGCAAATTCTGTTTATAGATCGCATGTCTAAAAATAGAATGCATATCGATTATTGTTATCTCTTAATATTAATTAGACAATAAATAATAATCTATTCTCTTGAAGCACTTGATTTCAGTTAACTGATGTGGAAAACCAGTTGAATGTAGGAATTTTGAGTTCTAAGGTTTGTTGGTGGGACATGCAAGTGGACTTAGTTATAACTGAGTGATTCAAAGTTGTAACAGAGTTGGATGTGTAGTTATGTGAGTTGTAAATTAGTTTAACTCAATTAAGTGAGTTAAACTCAGTTGTGCTAGTTGTAACTAGTTATAATGAAAGATGCACTAGTCAGAGATCAATGAATTAATTATTTAATTAATTCACAAGTAGTGGTCTTACATGCAACTGAAGAAATACAACTATTAACTACATGCATGTTACATCTAGTGGAGACCCAGTTGAGGGGTAGGTGAAAGGGATAGTTTGACTATCTATTGTGACATTAGTGGGTGCTCAGTTGCAACCACACACACATTGGAGATGCCAATGAGGATTGTGCAGTCAAGGCATGGCAAGATTGAATTCATTCAGGGATTGTGATCAACAAGGATTGCACAGTGGAGGCAGGATGTCAGGAGGCAGGAAATTGGTGCATGAATATGCAAATTTCTACATGACAGTGTGAGACGATTGTATATTATACTTAGAGCTCTTGGATTAGAGTTTTGTATGAGATTGTTTCATGATCCATGATATATACATAATATATGATAGTGGGGTTTTTTGCTTTATGCTTTCCTGGTAAAAACATCTGTGTCATGTGTGATTGATCTTCTTTCATGTGTTTGCAATTGGCAATTAAATTTCCGCAAAGATTTAAGTAGAACGATTCTGTATTTAACAATGGAATTCAATTGTTAGATTAGGAGAATCTAGACAATACATAATTGTATTAAAATTTATACATGGTATCGAAGCAAATAAGATTTCAAAATTGAAGCATTAGCTAAGTTTGTTGGTGTAAACAATTCGAATTTGCTGCAAGAATTTCTTGGTGCGACAGTTGAGTAAACATCGAAATGGCTTTCAATGGTTTGCGGCTAGAGTATGCACTCAAGGGAAGCTCGAACTACATTGCATGGAATGACAAAATGGAGGCGGTGCTTGAAGATAATGGCTTTAAAGAATTCATTGATAGTGATGTTCCTAAGCCCACTTCGACAGATGCTGCACTACCTGATGCATGAAAAAAGAAAGTAGCAAAGACAAGAAGAATTCTGTTGGAAGGTGTGCGGGACCATATTGTCTCAAGCCTTCATGGGAAAGCCACTCCATTCGCTATGTGGAAGTATTTGACAGATATTTTCCAAAGCAACAATGACCATAGGAAGTTGGCGCTGAAGGATAAACTCAGAAAGATCAAGATGGAGAAGGGCGACAATATTCCTAAGTATCTCACAAAGTTTGTCCAATGTTGGGATGAACTAGGGAGTGTGGGAATCACGGTTGTTGATGATGATTTTGTGAGCTTGGATCTCTTAGGATTTCCTAAGATTTGGCACAATTATCAAGACTCTGTCAATGGACGAGAAAAACTTCTGGATTGGGAATGGCTGTGGTTGGATCTAGTGCAGGAGGAGTTTAGGCGGAACACCATAGATGGCTCTTCATCAAAGCATGATGATGAAGAGGATTGTGCTGTGGCTGCCAAGGCAAGGAAAGTGAAGGGGAGGAAATTCCACTCAAAATCCGAGGCTAAAAGCAAGAAGCTAGATTTGTCCAAAGTGAAGTGTTTTCACTGTCACAAACATGGGCATCTCACCACTAACTGCCCACAGAAAAAGAAGAACAAGAAGGTTGTTGGAGCTATAGCTGGTGAGGCCCTTGCCTCAAAATTTGAACTTTATTTCTCTTTGATCACATGCTTGGTTCAAGCGCAATGGTATTGGTGTGGTATCTTGATAGTGCTGCTTCCATCCACATGATGGGAGATACAGAGATTTTCAATGACTTGGAGGAGAAAGATCTCCAAATTTTTATAGATATGGGCGACGATGGATGATACGGTGTGACTGAAATTGGTACCATTACATTTGATAGGGAGTTAGGTAAACCATTTCTTTTGAAAGACGTTATGCATGTTCTAGGTCTGAGGAAAAACTTGTTCTCAGTCGCGATGTTGGAGGATAGAGGCTATGACATTGTTTTCAGCGATGGAAAAGATTTCCTGTGACATAAAAAAATGGGTCAAGCCAAGAGGATAGGGATTCAAGTCAAGAATCTCTACAAGTTGGAGGTAGAAGGCTACGCTACAATGATGGGCAAGGCAGAAAAAGTGGTGCGCTGGGATGAGGGCGAGTTATGGCACAGGCGATTGGGCCATCTTCATCATGTAGCTTTGAAAGTTATGCGGAAAATATCTACTAGACTTCCAATGGGAACACTTGCTCAGTTAGATCAGTGCAAGGGTTTCACCATGGGGAAGTATGCAAAATCCACCTTTCATGAAAAGGGGAACCGTGCTTCGGTGATCCTGGAGAGAGTTCACACAGACGTGTGTGGACCATTCTCGGTTGGTTCAACAACAAAACATAGGTATTATTTTATTTTTGTTGATGAATTTTCTCTTAAATGCTAGATCTACTTCATGTAGAAGAAGGATCAAGCATTCTCAAAGTTTTTTGAGTTTAAATAATTGGTGGAGAAAGAGTCGGGGAAGCAAGTGAAGGCTCTGCGGAGCGATAATGGTGGAGAATATATCTCGAACCAATTCAAAGACTTCTATAGCAAAGAAGGAATCTGAAGAGAACTCATAGCACCTCATAATGCACAACAAAATTGGGTCCCAGAGAGGAAGAACAGAATAATCATGGGTGCTACACGAGCGATGTTGCATGATCAAGGCCTACCAATGCATTTGTGGGTAGAAGCATGAAACAATGTGGTTTATGTGCAAAACCGTTGTCCTCATAGGGTACTTGGTATGAGTACACCTGAAGAAGCTTTTACTGGTAAGAAACCGGATGTCTCTCATTTAAATATTTTTGGCTCATATGTTTATGTGCATGTGGCTAAGAACACCAGGAAAAAGCTGGAGCCAAATGCTGAAGTTGGGATATTTTTGGGGTACACAGAAACACCCCATAACTATCGTGTGTATTTTCCAAACAGTCGAATGACTGTCATGGACGGGATAAAAAATTCAATGAGGAGAAAGCCATGAAGTTGTCGCTTGAGAGGGAGCTAGACTTGCATGCAGAGGAGGTTCATGGAGTGGAGGAGTCCACTCACGCAGAACCAAACACCAGAACTGGCAGAAGGCGTACCACAGAAGCTGAGAGGTTGAAGCTGATGCGACACAGAATGTAGGAGTTCCTACTTTAGAATGCATACAGAGACAGTATCCTGATCGATTCACTGGATACATGGCTCTCATGAGAAAATGTATCGTGACCAAGCCATCTTCCTTTCAGAAAGCAGTGCAGAAGCCCACATGGGTAGATGCAACAACGGAGGAGTATGAATCCATTTTTAGAAACAACGCTTGGGAAATTGTTCCAAGGCCAGTTGATAAATCAGTGGTAGGTTCAAGATGGATCTACAAGGTAAAGCAAGCTGTTGATGGGAGTGTTGAGAAATACAAGGCCAGATTTGTGGCTCGAGGCTTCTCACATATCGAAGGGATTGATTATGAAGAAACATTCACATATGTCACATGGTATTCTTCCATAAGGACCATCCTTGCTCTCTCAACACATATGGGTTAGCACATTGATCAGATGTATGTGAAGACTGCGTTCCTTAATGGGATCATTCAGGAAGAAGTGTACATTGAGCAACCTGAAGGATTTGAGATCTTTAGCAGCGAGTTGCATGTGTGCAGAATCCAAAGAGTGATTTATGGGCTGAAGCAAGCACCCCGTGCTTGGTACATGGATCGACAACTATTTCAATGGACTTGGCTTCACCAAGAGTGAGGTGGATGCAAACCTATGCCAGATTGTGGTGGAGGGTAAGCTTTTAATCATTTTTATTTATGTTGATGATTTAATATTGACAGGTGATGAGAAGCTGATACACTCATGCAAGGAAGACCTTACAAAGGTTTTCGAGATGAAGCATATGGGCCTCCTTCATTATTTCCTTGGATTGGAAATATGGCAGCGAGATGGTGAAATTTTTGTATCTCAAGGCAAGTATACAAGGTGTTGGCCACCTATAAAGTTTGTTCTATCAAAAGGTGGCCAAAACATTGTTTAGCCTTCAAGGAACAGTTTCATTGCAGAAAGTGTATCTCTTGAAGCCTCTGGAAGACATCATATCCTTGTTTCAATCTTCATTGATGTTCCCATTTCAAGGCTCGAGAAAATTACTGAATTCCATGAGAAGAGCTCAACTGCAAAATCCTTTTTTCCCCTTCCTACACTTTCGAAGCTTCTTCCTTCATTTTTACTCTCTTGTTCCCCATCAAGATCCCTCATTCTCCCATAATTCATCTCCCCTTCATCAAAATCCCTTTCATAAGGTTTTTAAGATCCTTTTGGCCTTATTGAAACCCCAAAACCCTTTAGAAAACCATTGACGATCCATGAAAAAAATCACATTTCCTGTAAGGGTTTAAGCCCCACTTGGGCTAAGTCCCACAAATCTATAACCCCAGTCATATGCTTCTCGATGCCACGGGCCCCTGATCGGAGGCGCCGAAGCCATTTTGAATAAATATTTCCGCCCAAAGTTTAAAACCTTTGGTTATAATCATTTGTCGGATTTACTATGAAAAAAAAAAATTCCGCCGGTGCAAAATTCCAAATTAATCTCACGTGTCGATCGATTCGCTGATTGATGGCGCGAAACCTCATCTATGGTTGGTGGTCCCCACCCAGGTACCAAAAATTGTCGCCGGCGGTATCCATCGCACCGCCTTACGAGGTTGGCGGTATTTTGTTAGACGATTCCATACAACGGTTGCAATGACGTGGCACCGGCCACTGTTGAAAGCCACCCCCCCATCACGCATTAACGTTCGTCCCGAGAATCTAGCGACATTTTTGTGCAAGTGCCGTCTGGGCGGGCCATCAAATGATCTCTCCCCACACGAAGATCTTGGCAGGGATAACCTGAGCAAACGGTGCCCCTGGCCACAGGCAAAGTGTATGACGCATCCTCAACACGTCGATCTCCCTCCACAGAGATTGATGGTCAGATTTGATTGCATACCCGTAGTTGCACAGGTGATGCCACATCAGCATCCATGCGAGCGGATTTCTGTTAAGTGGTCGTGTTTTCCGTCGATCAGCATTTCGGACTAGGAACTTTACTTAACATGATTTAATTGGATTTTTGATGTTTGGGTGTATTTTCTAAAGTTTAATGGCACCGATCTCCAGTTGATCGTGTGGGCCGATCTCATCACATTAACGGTCATCATGAACCCCACACATTATTTTCCATAGAAACAAGGTTTTTTAATGATTTTTCTCCAAAAATTGATTCCTCCACATTATTTTTCACCTCGCTTCCACAGTCAGAATCTCGTAGCGATCGGCAGGTTTTTAATTCGCTTTTCTCACCCGAGTCTCTTTGACTTTTCTCGATCCGTCTCAATAGTTGGATGATGCCATCCAATGGCTATTTCCCCTCCACATGACTTATGAAGCGATTAGCCTATATATATGGGGATTTTTTAATGGTTTTTCATATTTTTGCCAGGGTTTAAATGGTTTTTTCGCCATCTTTGAAGAAAAAATTCATAGGTAGAGGGTGATGATCTCTTGCTGCGATTCCACCACAAAATCACTTGGGGTTTTAAAGTCGCATTTTATCGATGAATTCATGAGCCATTGATGCCATTCGACCCTTTGAGATGACTTGTGATCCTTCATTCGACACATGAATCTGAGAAAGAGTCTTAGCATCAATTCCTTGTCCGGTTTTGCCACGAAAAAATTTACTCCAAAAGCTCTTTATTCCAAAATATTCAATGTTACATTAGAGGATAAGAATCCACACTCAATAATGTTGTTTGAGGGCTTATTTATACAAAAAATCATATACTATCTCTGGATTTGGGTGTTTAAAAGCTTGTATAAGCTGATTGAGAAATCCCCTCGGGCTTATTTCCTAATTCTTCTCGGGTATTCTCACTTCAATCGAGCTACTTTGACCAAATCATTTTGCTCGTATATTATCTGGATTAGGACCGGATGTATTTTATTGACGGAAAAATATTATCCAAAGAATGTCATTTTATTTCTCTCAAGAGTTTCTCCAATGTGACATCCCTTTCCCAGCTTTAACCAATTTTTCAACCTTTTGACTTCTCTTGTTTTATTAAACCCAATAGTCATTTTTGAAAGATCATATTTCGTTCCAAAATAGCAAATTTGTAACTTTGTGAAGTTACTTGTTACTTTGCGGTTTCAAATCATTCACATTTGCTTTACTAATTCCTCTATACTCAAAGTTGAAGGATTTACTGTGATAGCTCTGATTTGACCTGGTGCTTGACTTGTTGTACACCAATGACAACCCTTCTTGTAGATCTTTGGAACATTGGGTACTTGTCTTTTTAAAGCTTGTTCAGTTCTTTTTTACCTTTGTTTCAATAAGTTTCTCATTCATTTCAAAAGAGAACTTAACTCCATCATTTCTTCTTGAGAACTCTTCTTTATTACTTCTTACAGTTTGGGGATGTCTGGAAATTTTGGCAATTTCAAGCTGCTTTCTCAAAAGCTACAATGTCATCACATCTTTTTTCTTAATTAGAGCTTCTATACCTTTAACATCAGTTGGATTGTGTCCCAAGCAATTATTATTTCTTCAAATGTTTTTATCATGTTGTCTTTGGCTTGAGAAGAAGCCTTCTCAAGTATGCTTAATGTATTGTGTTCTCAAAAGAATCTTGTAACCTATGAAATTGCGCCATTGCCTTATCGATTGAAAGTAGAATAGATCATTTCACAGTTCTTATGTAACTCAATCGAGTCCTAAGGGATGGATATCCTTTGCTAAGGACTTCAAAGTTTGGCCTAATATAATCAAATTTGTTTGGGGTTGTTGCACCTTGGGTTTGAAATGGCTCATTAACATTTTTTCCTTGTTGGATGCCAAAAGCGACATCAATATTTCTTGATTCTTTGGAGCCATTTTCGGATATTGATTATATACTTGGACTTCGATGGATCATTCTCTTTGTGCTTGATATTGATAAATGTCTTCTTTAATATCTCCTATATCTTTAACTAGTGTTTTGAAAGAGAATATATTTCAGCTTACCTGTTGCTTCTATAGCTTTTTCATTTGTGAGGTAGTGGATGCTTCATGTATTATACACGTTTTTATTTGCCCAATTGTTGGTCCTTGACTATCAAGTTTCATTAATAGATTCTATTTACGGAGGAGTATTCAATTTGTCTCTTGGCACGAGGGTGCATTTGTGAAGATCGATGAAAGGGTATCAGCTTCAGCCTCTCCTTTTCCTTTTTCCACATTTAATGGAGTACGCAAAATTGATACTTCTCTTGGATTGGTTTTGAACGGGAGAGACTTGTGCACGACCTTGTTCTTTTTTTATGTCTCAGTTTGCTCTTGTCATTGTGAACTTTTCAATTACGTGTATGTCTAGTTCTTTTCTTTTCCTTTTGATTCTCTTGCCACTATCTGATCTCCTGTGAATGTTGTTGTGAAGTTCCTGCGAAGAAGGTCCTGTTGTCTGTACTGCCCAATAGAGTCCGAGGTCAAGTATCTTTTCAAGGTCTTTCATTATGTTATCAATATTGACACAATTTCACTATCTTGCTCTATCAAGTTCCTTCACCCATTCATGTTTGTATTTGCATATTGTTCAATTTCGGCATCCTAAAATGAATGTATGGAGATAATTTGTTTTCACTCTTGAGTCCACAAATAAATCTAAATGGATCATAGGGTGCCAGAGTAGAAACTCTTTTGTAATTTGTGGTAGTCTTCTAAAATCCTTTCGGCTTCTTTCGGCCTCCCTAGAATTACAAACAAAGGGACCTAATTGGCTCTTTATCGAGTTGCACCTTCTTCTTGTATTCTGAAGTAAAATATATACGAATTGTTCACATCGTACGAAATATAGTAAAAAGTCTCAATTGAACATATCTGGGTAACTTGAATGGACCACAATTCACATCCATAAATCTAATTTGTTATAATTACGATGCCATTCTAATCTCCACTTTATATTGTTTTGAGAGTTGAAGGGTTCTCTTGATTTCATTGCGACTTTGGGAGGAGAGAATTAAAGTTAACAAAGTGATTAAGCTTTGGATGTACAAATAGATCAATAAACTCATTGCTAAGTAAGGAGAATCATAAGAATTATGGGTGATAACGGACCATAAAGAATAAGCGACGTAGTATTTTCTTTATCAAGTTTATGGAAGTTTGAAATTAGTTCTGCCGAATGAGAGAAAAAAAATGGAAAAAGCGGGCTTCTTTTGTTTTATTCACAAAGTCAATGGGTGTGAGAATTTTTTTATTATTTTATTGGATGGCTGATGGCATAGTGCGGTGGATATATCAAGAGCGGAAAGGTGGTAAGTGGTTTGTATCCCTTTTACTTATGAGGGAAGAAGCGATTTTAACGGAAAGGGCGGTGATGCAATACAATGGCGACATGCTGCTTTGACACTAACAACCACTTGGCCATCGTGTTATCAACCTGCAATATGTGGATGGCGGTGAAATGGGAGAGGTCCGTAGGTATTTGATGGGGTCAATGGGGCCGATCGGCAAGGACGAGGAGATGGCGGGGAATTAAGCCAGGCCCAGGTAATTAAGCTGTTAGTCAACCCATGATGGAGTTTGATTGATTTGGGAGTCGATTATTGATTAATCGTGTGGATTAATTAATCACGGTACGGTGGATGGTTGGGAATTTTATTTTATTTTTCAACACATATATTATATGTTTAAACACTTTTCATATATTTTTTATTTACACAATAATTCAAATCAACGATTTATTCTTGTAGGGGCGGGAATACTATTAATGTTATATTTTTAGCCAAAAGGGGGTATATTTTGGGTTTTTAATTTGAATAAAATAGGAATTAAATACTTTTGGCTAAAAAGTCATAATATAAGGAGTTTGGGATATTAGTATAAAGGATTTATACATAATAAGAAAAGGTGATTTTATAGGGGAGTTAATATATAAAATTAAATTTAATATAATGAGGGAAAAATGTAAACTCAAAACACTTAAATATAACCAAGAAAGTGAAGATTCAAAAGTAAATGGCATTATTATACTTTCTTCACTTAGACTTAGAATAAAAGTGATTTTGAGGGATTTTCATGAAATATTGAAGGATTTCCTAAGTAAAATGGGATTTTACTTAGGAAAAGATTTTAAGAGGTGAATGAATGTGATAATGGATGATTTCAAGTACTTAGGTTTTTTCAATTATTGGGCTGAGGGTCCGGTCCCTCCAAAAGTCAAGGAAATGCCTTGGGCCCCTTTAATCTTCAAATACCTTAGCGCTTAGGGAAATTAGTGAAATATTTAAGGGAAAATGAAGGGGAAGTTAATAATCTTGGCTTTGCTTTGCTGTGAACTTTTTCCAATGTAGTATCTGCCTTTGCACTTGTGATGAAAGTAAAATTGAACACATTTAGAACCATCATTCATCACTTGTAATTCTGCAACAACATCTACCTACCCTACCTACTTACTCTACCATTTTCTCTTCTTTATTAGGGTGCACTTAGACTGGCAAACCCTTATCAATCTTCTTTTTATTTTACATGGAAAACCTATCTAAGTCTACACTTATTACATCCAAGGGCTCAGATTAAACTGTTGAGCACCTTTTATTAACTCTACCTATCTACTTATCTGCCAAGATTAAACTGTTTGGTCAGATATTTATTCTCTATTCTACAACATGAAATTGAAAAATGAATGAGCCAAGTTTAAACAGTTTGACTCTTCATAAATTGTGGCAAAAGTTTAACAAGCTGCACACAATTACTTATTATAGAAAATGAAATAGTAGTGGCATTTAGACTTGCACACTATCCTGGTCTATTTTTTGTTTGGGGTTCATTTCTTTCATCTTTTTGACCATTTTATTCTTTTAACCCTTTGATTTTTCTTTTAGGGTATACCCTCTTTACATTTTTTAAATTTTTTGATTTTTTGATTTTTTAAGAATATGGAACACCTTTGCACAAGAAAAAGGTTTGAACATATTGCATAGTTCACCAAGTCAATCATGAAAAATGACACCTATTGCTATAGGAGTCTAACAGAGAGGCCCCTTGAAGGAGCTTGTACTTCATTTCTCCACATCCAAGCTCAAAGCCAAGCCACCTCCTTCAATTACAATGCTATTTCTGCTGAGGTATAACATTGTGTTGCAAGGTGTTGCAGTAGAGGGTTGACAACACCACTTCCATAGCTTGTTCTTCAGAGGAGGAAGATTTCCTTCGTTTGGGAGATAAAAAGGGAAGCATCTAGAGCAGATATCATATCTTGTCACTTGGCCAACATATTTCCTTTCTCCTAGCACAGTCCCTCTCCTTTACTGACTTATTTTCAGTGTGCATTTGTAGTAAGGGTTTGCAGGATTGTTGAAGGTTGAGATCTTGTGTGTTAGGATCAGCCTTTCACTTAGAAGATTCATTGGAGGAGGTATAATTATTCAGATTATGCATCATATCCAGCCATATCCATCTATTTCTTGAGTTGCAGCTGCTACTTAGTCCTATGACTGCAACTCCGGCAATTTTTCCATTTTTCATATTTCAGGAAATCCTTTCCGGATTGTCTTGAAATTCAGTTTGGGAGTCTAGATCTTCACTCCCAATATTTTTTGGGCCTTATATTTCTATATTTGTGTATTGACACTTCACAGCAGTAGTATATCTAATAAAACTACTTTGTCATAGCCTTGGGCATTTCTTTGTGTAGCAGTGTTCTCCATATTTTATGTACATGTTTCTTGAGGCTGATTTTGCCTAACTTGAGTGATTATTTCCTCAAGGATTTGTATAAATTTTGTTGCTGTAACATTAATATGATGGCTATGTGCTCTTATTACATTTTATGAGTTGATTTATCACTTCTACTCCAGTTTTTTGTTCATGTATTGTTGCATCCCCATTTTGGGATATGACAGTGGTATCAGAGCATAATCTTGGCTCAGCGTGTGGATCTCAGCCAATATGATATCAAGAAGATGGGAAGAAGAAAATATGATCAGAAAATACAAAAATAAGACTCCATTATTTGGAGGAAGAAAAGAGGAAATACTTCCAAAGTTTCTTTCTCAAACTTTGTAGAGAATTCATGGAGATCTCAAGAAGATGAGAAGGGAGATGTGTATAGAATCTCCAAGAGAGTTTGGATTTGAATCAAAATATATATTTCATATGGTGAGTGTGATCATGTAGGCACACACTACGATGCACAACAGATTCATATGTCCTGATTTTCCATGAGAGAGATGGAAGAAGAAGGAAGGACTAGGAGGGAAACTCTTAGTGAGTTTCTGCAAGAGTATGAGTCTCAAACTCAGAAGTTTAGAGATAATATCAATTTCCTAGATTTTTGCAAGATCAAGGTGAGGAGAAGAAACCGGCATGATATATTTCTTCTATCTACTTTTGAGGGTTCACCTACAGTTCAACCAGAGCTTGGGTGGAAGAACTAGACACCTTTTTTTAGCAACACCAAATTTCTAAAGATGAAGCCATCAAAATTGCAACACTGCATCTTGGAGGTAAGGCCTATGCATGGTGGATATTTGAGTATTTTTATTTGAAAAATGAAAATACTTATTCTTATGAAAGTTTTATTAATACATTGGTGGAAAGGTTTGATGGAAATGTTCCTGCAACACATGTGGTGATGTTAAATAAACAAAAACAAACAAAAACCTTGCATGTGATGGAGGAAACCATAAAATCAAATCCACTTTAAAAAACCATTGAGGAGGCTGATATATTACATCATAACTTGCTAGAGGAAATACCTCTATCTCATATTCTTAAGCAAGAGGGTATGGATATCCGATTTTCAAATGAGGATCCAATCATTGGGAGGTTTCCCATACATATTGAGGAGTATGAGGGCAACAACGCTGTCATGTCTAGATTTTATCTAGCACCTCATGCAGAGGGAGAGGGATATCTTTCTCCAAAAAGAGATATTATTCCAGCATTGCAAGAAATTCCCCAGGATCTAATATGTGGAGATCAAGGTACAACTCATGATCTACATGTGCCATTGATGAAAGGGTGTGCAAATATGGAGATAAAAGGAGGAAATAGGGAGGATGAACATCATGTGATGATGAGCACACACCCCTATCTATTTCAGAAGGTTGATGCACCTAAGAGGGAGACTAGATTGTGTAGTGAGGGCAAGGACAAGTCTATCCATCCATATATGCAGTCTACTCTTCATGTTGATGTCTCATTGCATGGAGGCATTTCATCGGGGAGACCACTAGATCAACAGATGATGAGGGATGCTTCACATTTGGAGGCATTACTCATTGATTTCAGAGGAGTGGAGACCTTGGGAGAGCTTGGTACAACTCTGAGAGTCTTAGGTAGGCTCAAGGAGGAGAGAGGCATTATCTCAACATCATCTTTACCCACTCTCATTTCAGATTCTACATTGTGGAAGGAGAAGCATGGGAGGGATAGAAACCTTCCAACTTGCATCTTTGGCATGGGAGATTTGAAGAGGAGGATGACCATATGACAAATGTTCTTCATGATAGTATCAGTGCTATCACTATGGAGGATAGATCCATATTGGAATTCCTAGCTATTGGTGGAGTATTCCAAGGATATTTTCACTTGTATGATATTGGATGACCAGCTACATGAGCAGGGATATTCAGTTAGAGATGGGTCATCTATTATCATGGCAAGATCTTCTTATCTAGAGCTTCCAAGATCAAGGAGAAGTTGCTACATGCAGCTCATAAGGATTTCCTTTTCAACCACGCTTATTCTATGAGAGCATACCACACCATCATGGAGGGGTATTTTTCTGAAGGCTTTGAGGAGGAGACGTATGGATCATGTGGATATGGATGAGATACATAAATCTTTGGAAGAGTTAGCACAACCACCTCTTTTATCTTTGAGGATGAGAGGAGTCTCATCTATGAGCCACTCCATTTGCATGAGAAAGACATATGGGAAGGGTATTATTTACTTGTATAATGTATATATGCATGCCTTAACCATATATGTGTAGGAGTTTTCTAGACCTCATGGTCTAGTTGAGGCCATGAGTAGTTTTGATGGCCACTCCATAGGAGAACTTGGGGAGGAGATTTTTTATGGAGAACATACTTAATTTGCACCATACATCATTCACTTTCTCCAAACACATGAGAAGAGTGGGGTAGCAAGAAACTGGTTGAGAAACCACACTTTTTGTCATTCTTTATTGCAGTTGAGAGTCAAACTACGTTGGTTGCGATTGAGGGACCATTGTCCTTCTACCTTGCTACATATTGCAGCAAGTATGGTTCTCATTATGGTTCCCTATGTTGTTGTTGTTCTCATTTGGGAGCATGTTTCGGGGAGAGATACATTGGCTGGATGTGTCCCTTGGGAAGGAGGATTCCCACACTTTTGCATTACATGTTCTAATGGAAACATGGGAGGTGATATGGCCACCACAACAAAACACTTGTCTCTTTATGAGGTGGGCCATGAGATTGCTTGGAGCACTTCGGCTATGACTCTCCTAAAGCATTCGGATAAAATTTTCTATGAGTTGCCATGTCATGTTGTTTAACAGCAGTTAGGAAAACTACGCTGTGACCACTTGGAAAAATGTTGGTACCTTTTAGCTCTACATGAAACCTTCAGTATTTCACTCAAATGGATGTGATATGATGGTGATTTCCTATTCATCATATATGGGATGGGTTGGGCCAGCATGATTCACAATGTTGGAGGGAAGATCTTTGGAGATCCAGTTTTCTTCTTGCCACTTGGAGGAAACACTTTTGTAGCCCAAGAGTAGCAGATACTCTACACTTATCATAAGTGGAGAAGAGGACACTATGGGGTGGGCTATTTTTTCTACCATGATCAGATTTTCATCCCACCTACATTGGAGGAGCTCAAGGTGGAGGATGATTTGTATGAGTTACCATTTTGGAGGGTGACTCATTTTGTATGGTTGATAGATTGGGGATGGAGGATCCACATGGGAATGCTAGTTCCCAATACCTTTTATATTCCATGACCCAAAGAGACCTTTAGACATCCCATTGTGCCTCCATGTATGTTTCACTTTCACATGATGATAGCTATTTGGGATGCTCACCAAAAGCTAGCTTGCATACTTGGGAGGGGCAACTTGGATATGTATTGATGAGACAAAATATTGATCCTTGGAGGATTTTATCATATGAGGATGCTTCAAGGAGAGAAGAGGAGGTTTCTCAGTTCTATCCTTGCAGTTTTTTGAGGACAAGCAACATTTGGGAGGGGAGGACTGTAATATTCCAAAATTAACATGCAGCTAATTGGAATATTGGTTTTTGCTTATGTCACCTAGGAGATAAATAAATGGGTAAGGAGGCCCATAAATTTCAAAAATATGAATAAAATCCCTCATAGCTTGAAAAGGGATAGTCATAAGAGCTGGATTTCACACCCTCATGTGTGAAAAGGGGCATTTGCATGTGGAAAAGGTCAAGTTTGACCAAGTCAACAGCACTAGGATATGAGGTGGAGATCATCTTGGGAGACAGTGAAAATATAGTGGGAGGAAGATCCCTTGGTGGAGGAAACCATAATGAGTGGGACTCATGGTTTTAGGGATTCCATTTGTTTAAAAGGAGGGCAAGGTAGCCATAGGAGGACATGTGTAATATCCCAAAATTGGGATTTCATAGCAAGCCTGCTGAAACAACGCACTTCTTGGAGATTTATGTACAGAAATGAGTTTGCAGCCCTTGGATCCCTTAGATGAATAGATCTGGAGTCTAGATCCAAAATGGGAGCAAAAACAAATCAAACTAGGTGTGGTAAACAAATCTCCCACCACCTAGTCTAGCTGAAAAACACCCTACAAGAAGGGTTGCAGCTATGCACAACAACTGCTTCAGAAATAATGTAGTCTTGGAAAGCATGATTAGGAGGCCATCAAATAAGATCAAATTTTGAATATACATCAGCAAATTAGAATTACAATGATGCTCTTACAATATATAGTAGAATACATAAGACAAGAGAGAAGGAAATCTTCAGAAAAGAAGGCTGCAACATATGTATAAACTAAAAAATGGCTTAATAGTGTTATTTTATGGAGCTATAGCAGCTGAATGTTACACTTCAGATCTAGAGAAGATATATGTACAAAATATCAGATCCATTTCAAATCTGTACACTAGAAAGTCTCTATTACAAGATCCCCTTGGGATTTTGACCAAATCATGCAATACAAAGTGTAGATCTGAGTTTTAAGTGGCAGATCTACAATATTATTTAGAAATTTCTGAAGATGAATTTACATTAGAATATATCATCATTTTAATCCGTGGATCGCCAAAGTGAAAGGAAAATCCCAACACCAGAGATCTCTCATTCAAAATGGGATCAAAACACCCTGCAAAACCTCCACTGAAAATAACACAGTCCCTTAAGGGAAACGACATTATAGCTTGAATAACTGAGTTGGCCTGATGCCAAGATAAAAATATGAAGCTCAAAAAACCAATGCACTCTTCTAGGAGGTTAAAATACACATTCACTGAGAAGAGGCACTAATACAAGCTAGATATAAGAAGATCTAGTGTTCCACTTGCTGCAGCCTACAAAAGCAGCCAAACCTTCACTAGATCTACATTACAGTTGGAAGTAGAGCTTGGCCAAATGTCTGGCAGTGGATGAGATCAGAAAGACTCCTCCAATAATCCTCAATGGAAGAGGTGAAATCCCTGCATAGGAACACCAAGTGCTAAGCAACACTATTCTTCACTGAACAACAAAGAATGGTATTTGTCTAAACAGAAAAGATACTCAGAAATATAGACAATCAACAACCTTCTCTTGCTTCCTTCCCCTTCCTTTTATAAGATAAAAGCCTTTTCAAACCCTAAACCCCCTTGATGAGTTATCTCCCTTCACATGAGGGGCCTCCTTCTAGAACTGCATTGTCCCTTCATGAGGTACATTGCATCTAGACAATGCTGTAGATTTGGTCAAGGTACACCCAGTCTCATAGCTCAAACCCCTTTCACACCTGCAATTGAT
The DNA here is from genome assembly GCA_034641835.2 of Pinus albicaulis. NCBI lineage: Eukaryota > Viridiplantae > Streptophyta > Pinopsida > Pinales > Pinaceae > Pinus > Pinus albicaulis. The sequence goes on along the minus strand of CM076574.1, from coordinate 1,282,376,388 downwards.
TTGTTTACATGGCCCAGATTTATCCATGTTCATATGGGCATTGATTTATTCATTCTTTTGGGATTTTTACATTTCCTCCTTTATTCATTTATTCATGCAACAAAAAATGAGACAAAATTGTATATTCCTCTTAGCTTAGGCTAAGTAGGAATATTAAAGTTGTCCCCTCTAAAATTTTTCTTGTCCTCAAGCTACTGATAGTGTGAGATTTGTAGCACTTCCCCTCCTCCATTGATGACACCATCAATGATCAAGTCCTCATCATAAGCCAAGTGTTCATCAAGCCAATACATCATGAATTGTTCCTCCAGGGTCAACATAAGATGTGCATAGTCCATCTGACCAGGAGTAAAGAATTCAAAATAAATAAGCATGGCTGGAGCAATGCTCCATATAAACCATGTAGCATGAGCTATAGTGATAAGTTCCATTCCATGTGGTACATACAAACTGCCCATCCTCCCTCCATAAAATCCCATAAATAGTACAACTATATCATCCAAGTATGGAAGAAAGAATACATATATGCAAACAGAAATATGAGCTTGTGGAGGTGGGCCAAAATCCCACATATGATGCCAGTGCAATGTATCTCTTGCCTGCATTAGATCAAGGTGTGGCAAGTGGCATTCCCACCACACATTTGCTGCATGAGCTACCTTAACATGGTTGAAGATGTCATATATGTTTGATGCCTTTGGAAAGCACCCATCATGAAAAGGAATCTCCCTTTGCACAACAAGGTAGTGGCCAAGTTCAAAATTTTTATTGGCTCACCACAATCCATGAGATCCACATGATCTCTCACCCCATTTAGGAGTCATATCCTAAAAAAAATGGTAAAAGAATATGAAAAATCAAAGAATAAAGCTTGCTCTACATGATCAGATCCTTTACCATTAAAATTTCTCATACACATGGAGTTGTGCATGGGCATTTCCTCTCTCTCAAAAGAAAGAAGAAATGGCTGAAATGACTCTTTCATAGAGTTCATTGGCTTCCCCAACTCCACATATCTCATGAAATCTTGAAAGTGCTAATGTAGTTCCTCTCTCAAGCCTTCCCAATCAAATCTCCTCATGATCAGGGTATAGATCTTCATTGAATGCATATAGTTGAGGAATAATTCTTTGTGTGCCCCTTGTAGTATCTTCTACTTGAGCTTGTAGTCTCTAGCCAAGAAGACCCTACCATGATGATAGATGACCCCCCATTGGACTAAGTACCACTCTTCTTGCTACATGTCATCTAGTATCATACATGTGTGGAGATCTTTGGAATAATGTACAAGCAATTGAGATTTCCAATATAGATCCACACTGTTCAACAATGACAGCGTTGATGATACATCCATGGAAGTGCCTGTCATGTTGTTGATCTCTTCTTTGACATCTCTCATGCCAAATATGTGTGTTGGAAGGCTATCCTCCCATTATCCTCCTCCTACAGCGTAGATCTAGAAAAGAGAGAGGGTGATAGTAATGTAGGGAGAAGATCCCCCTCACTCTTGAGCTTTCCGAAGCCCTCCAGCGTTGTAGCTTGGTCTCCCATTGCTCCAATCCCTCCTGGATCTAGATTTGGAGTAGCACTTTGTGAGGAATCCCCCACAAGATCTGAATCTGGTGGCTTCCCAGGTGGTTTTCCACTAGATAGGAATTTCCCTTGCAGAACTATCATGAACATAAGAGAAGGGAATATGAGATCCTTACTTCCACTACGCAAATCCATCTCTGTTTTTTGTGTGGAAGTGCTAGGTGAGGGATAAGTATGCATGCCTTGGATCATTTGGGGTTTACCACTCTTCATGTGCACCCAATCCATCTGCAAATCTTTCCAATCAGTGGTGACTTTCCCCAATCTAATCAACCATTGGACACCCAAAATGATATTGGTGTCCGGTATGTCAACTACAAAAAAGTGATCCACAAAAGTGTAGGACCCCATAGTGACTGAGAGTGATGGGACATATTACATGCATTGCATTGTCCTATCTCCTCGGACCAAAACAGAGAATCCCTCAAAAGTATTAGTGGGGATTGCTCTGCTTTGCACAAGATGAGCATCAATAAAGTTGTGGGTTTCCCCACTGTCATCAATAGAGATACCCTCTGATTCATGATTGAACCTTATACTCTTAGGGTAAAGTACTTAGGCACTCCTCTCAAAGATGCAAGAGTTCCAGATATTGGAGCAAAGGCTCTATCCCCAACTCTAGATGGTTTTGGATCTCCCTCAACATTATCAGTGATGTGACCCCTTCTTGTTTCATCATATTCATCTTCCTCCTCAAAATCTGAGAAGAATTCTATGTAGTGTGCTTTCCTAGCAACACATCTATGTCCAAGTGCCCATGAATCTTGGAAAGTGAAACATAGTCTCTTCTTTCTTAGCTCCCTCTTGACTTCAATATCAAGAGGCTTCTTGAATGAGCTCTCCTTGGAAGGAGCAAATTTTTCTTCCTTCCTTTTAGAAAGGTGAGGGGCCTTGCTCTGGAAATTTTCCTTTGCTTTTTACAAGGCATCTTGGAGGTCTTTAGCCCTCTCAATGGCATCATGCAAAGTGAAGGGCTTGGTAGATTTAACAAACCCATGCAAAGGTTCATCCAAGTCATCAATGAACATGTACACCCTCCTTGCTGCAGACAGATCAGGAACCATAAAAGATAATCTTAGAAACTCAGAGATATAAGTTTCTACAGTTCCTGATTGCTTTAACTTTACAAGGCTCATGAAATGTGCTTATGGATCCTTCCTTTCAAACCTCTCCACCAGTATTCTAGTGAATTTAGAATATGCAGTCACATTGACATGGCCCAATATAGACAACCCATAGAACCACCAATTGTGTGCTTCACCTTCAAAGTGCAGCACTGTAATATTGATGGCTTCAATCTCGGGGACTTTGTTCAACTGAAAGTAGATGTCCAAATTTTCTACCCATTCCTTGGCAGAACTAGTGGATGACCCATCAAACTTGGGCAAAAAAATTATACCAATAGAGTGATGTCTATCATGATTATGGAAGAACCCACCATCTCTATACTGATGCCTTGGTATTCTTTTGTCCTTGAGGTGACAAAACTCTTGGAAACTCAATTGGTCCTTGAATCTCTGATTCTGAGATTCATATTCCACAAAGTAGTCTTCAAGGGATGCTTGCTCTTGTGGTCCTTCATTCTCCATAGCCAAGAAGGTAGGCATAGTGGAGCATTGTGGAGCTTGTGGCTAATTCACTCGTTGACCAGTCTAGCGGTGAGACATGCCAAAGCTTTCCCCAGGATGAAATCTCCCGGGAGATTCCCTCATTCTGTCCATTCTCATCTCTTTGATCTCTCTAGCAAGATCTTGCATGGTCACCAAAAGAGTTATTGAAAACTCTTCTCCTTCTTTATCACTTCCAATTTCATGGGCTTTACCCTTGTCTTCATCCTCAGTGGTGTAATCAAAATTCTTGTGGCTTCTATTCTGATGCCTCTTCTCCCTCTCAGTAAGAGGCTCATCTTTTTTTGAATGCAACACAGTTGTGATTCTCCAATGAAAGCACAGGCTATACCAAGAAAGGAGCTTTGATACCACTGTAATATCCCAAAATTGGGATTACACAGCAAGCATGTTGAAATAACACACTTCTGGGAGATTTATGTACAAAAATGAGTTTGCAGCCCTTGGATCCCTTAGATCAGCAGATGTGGAGTCTATATCCAAAAGGGGAGAAAAAAAAATCAAACTAGGTGTGATAAACAGATCTCCCACCACCTATTCTAGCTGAAAAACACCCTACGAGAGGGGCTACAGCTATGCACAACAACTGCTTCAGAAATAACATACTCTTGGAAAGCATGAGTAGGAGGCCATCAAATAAGATCAAATTTTGAATATACAACAACAAATCAAATTTAAAATGATGCTCTTACATTATACATTAGAATACAGAAGACAAGAGAGAAGTAAATCTTCAGAAAAGAAGGCTGCAACATATGTATAAACTGCAAAATGGCTTAACAGCGTTATTTTTTGGAGCTTTTTATCACAAAATCTGACCCTGATAGGATGCTCACCAAGTATACTTCATGTAACTCTTTCAGACCAATATTTTGGCTGAGGCTTAACCTCCTCAATCTGAGAGGGTTCTCTCAAAGGTTTATGATTTTTTTGATTAATGAAGAGATGGCTAACTCTAAAATAAAAGGATAAAAATGCATAACTAGTTGTGTCATAGATTAGAAAAAATTGATTGGGCTATGGAGTCAAGATAATCTTCAGGCAAAACATGTAATCTGTTGAGCATGGAAGTCAAGGCATTCAGAGTCACAATGATAAACACAGTCTATTTGCATGTGAAGGAAGTTAGAGCATTTTCAAATTAATTCTAAGTAACACATACAAATACTACCGCAAATAGATAATTGAAGAAGGCCATAGAAAGATGATACACATAAACTCCTTATGAATCTTGAGTTGTTAAAAAAAATCTTTGTATTAAGTTGGAAAAGCCACAGTAGACTACAATAACACAGTCAATTGCTAATGAAAATTCCAAACCCCTATATAACTCTACCTCATTCTATATATAGAACATTTACAATATCGGATTATTTCATCCTCCACTAGAGAATTCGAATTCCCATGCTTTGACACCTTCCCTAATCTAGAAACATGCTATTAATTACAAAATGACATCTATAACCCTAATGAGAAGTCATATTCCAAATAGGAATAAAACTCTTTAATAACCTCCTAATAACCTTATATAATCTTTATTACATCTTATTCCACCTGCATTCCCATGAATTTTAATTTGGATGACCACCTTTGACTTGAAGTAACCATGTTGTAGATAGTAATGTTTTCCTAAAAACTAGGAAACATGTTTTCTTGCTTTTCAGCCCCTTTGATTCCTTTATCAGTTTTGAGTAATTTGATCATTAATATATCAGTTTCACATGTGTCACATTTTCCAAGCATTTTTCTAAAGCCTTTAATCTTCCAGCTTTGTAGAAATGCTTCTTCGAAATGATGTAAAAGAATAGAAAATAGGTTTGCGCTACGAAAGTAGCCTGTTTTCGTAGCGCAATTTGTAGGTTAGTGTAAAACCTTTCCTTTCAATCATTTTTTCTCCTATTTTCTTCATTTGAACCTTCACCTATTATATCCATGCATACACCAACCAATTTAAACCCAAAAATCATCAACCTTCCCTCCAAAACTTATATGAAAATATGCAAAAAGACATCTTCGGTAGTTTCGTAGCACGCTACAAAACTGTTGTGCAAGCTAATTTTTCAAAACAGTATTCAAAATTCATACCTTGGAGATGTTTAAACTTTAAATATGTTGGTATTATTTCAAAAAAATAGCAATATGACCCCCAAAACATAATCTTCATCAAATTTTACCTTCATCTTTCATCTATGGATTGGTCATTTTATCTTACTGTTTTTATCTGAAAAATAGGTGTTGAGACATAGATTTTATCTCCTCATCCATAATGTATTTTAGAAAAATGAGGGATAATTTTGTAGGCCATTCTGGCCTGAACAAAATCCTCTCTTGGTTTTTTGAAATACCTCCCCTACTGTGCAGAAACAGTCTTTGAACAACATGTGTAAAACAGGAAAACTCTGTTTTATGAAAATATGGCTTCAAATAAATACTTGTATCTCCCAACTGGTAACACTTGTGAGAAATGTGAGAGAGGTTATTGTAGCTGGATATTTTTTGAAGGCAAACCTCTTTCAGAATTCAAAAACACGTTTCCATTTGTCTATAAACAGAACTTGAAGTTTGACTACTTGATAGCCATGTACAAGACATTTTGTAACAACAATTTCCTAGCGCAAGTTAAGTTATCAATTTGTCCCACTGCATAATGAATTTGAAGAAACTGATATAAATTTTTTTAGTTAAGTATATTAGGAAGAAAAAAATCTTTTAGGTTTCACAAATTCATTTTTCGTTTCCCAGAAACTCCCTTGGAAGTTGACTACTAAAACCAGAAAACATAGTTTTTCTTCATGACTGAAAAAGCTGCTACAACAGTTTTGTAGCGCGCTACGAAAGTAGCAACACTTTTTTAGTGCATATCCTCATTTTTTAACTAGAGGTGCTACAAAAGTGTGGATTCTTGGCTAATTGCATAATTTCAATCTGAAACCTAATGGAATGACCCCTAAATGAAAAATATGACTTTTTAATGACAGAATGGACCTAAAAGACTTTATTTGAACTTGAAATATGACCTTTAAAACTTGTGAAATTATGACCTTTAAAACTTATGAAACTATGACCTACCGTTTACCAAGACTTAAAATGACTTTTAGACCTACTTGAAATCATGACAAAAAACATAGTTGACACAATGTTGTTTGGAGAATTTTTGGATGATAACAGTGGCTCCAATTGGGATAGTGTGCCCCTGTGGTACACTAATAACCAGTAGTTCTAGTGTTGCTATCCATTTTTTAGAATAAAACTCTGAATATTTTCCAAGCTCCTCCTCAAGCCATAATGGCCTTCACCTCAAGCTCAAGCTTGATGGTCACTACAGAAAAACCAACTTCATACCTACTAAAAGATGCCCATTCACTTTTGAGCTTATTCACATACTCCTACCTACCCTATCAGCTGCAACTCTCCACTTTAACTCAATCAACATGAAACTTCCAATGAAGCCAATCATTGATATGATCTGATGCTTGAACCTATTGATTTCACTTGAACCTAAAGTAGACATGATATTGTGATGACCAAGGTAACTTAGAATGTATCTGATCTTCATAATGAAAATGAAACTGTAAAATTGGACTGAAAAAATCTTCCATGTATTCAACTATAAGGTCAAAGAAGACATGATCTTTTCGATGTTCTCATGAAATTCTGCAAATTTGGACAAATCATCCATGTTTTGATCAACCAAAAAATACTTCAGTTGTGTACTCTCAAACTTATTTTCAAATTGATTTTAAAAAACAATGTATTCTTCCTCAAACTCAAAAGAGAAAGGAAGCAACACCCTCTCTTTGTGCTCTGCCATAGAAAGATTTTGAAAAGAATAATCATGATCATGAATACTATATGATTCAATTTGACCTTGTAAACCTTCAATGTATTTCTTAATGTTCTTAGCAACTTCATATAAAAATTTAATCTTATCTTTTGTCTTGCGCTCAAATGATTTTAGATAAGAAGACAAGGACAAAGAAAAAATTTCATCTATTTCTTCATTAATATGATCATCATTCCATTGTTTGAAACCTTGAATTGAAGGAGAGTTTGCCACCAACTCTGTTCTATCTGTCCATTCCTCCAAAAACATAAGACAAAAGTTTGCAAATGACTTAATAGATCTCACAGGACAACTTTCAATCCATTATTTACATTTCCCTTGAAATTAATCATAGAACAATATAATGCAAACATCTTCATGTTTGACTCTAAGAAGCTCAGTAAAATCACAGAAATCTGATATATGCTTCAAAGTCAAACTCAAATCTTCTCCATTGAATTTTGGACCATTCCTTAAAAAATATGTATCTATAGGAAAATGATTTGGGAAACCATGAATTCATGAAAAATTTATACATGCATACCTTGAAACAAAAATGGCAGCATATGAGTTGTTCATAAGTCCAATGGAATCACCATGAATTTATGAATTTTGAATTCTTCAACAATGGAGTCGCCAAGGTAGTTCTGCAGCCTCGAACAGATTTTGAGCTCCTCCTACCTTTAAGAGTTTAGCTTCATAATTTTCGGGAGATGTATATCTTGAGACTCCCAGCAGACGCACAAAAATGTTATCAAAAAATCTGACCCTGATAGGCTACTCACCAAGTAGACTTAATGTAACTCTTTCAGACCAATCTTTTGGCTGAGGATTTATGATTTTTTTTTATTAATGAATAGATGTATAACTCCAAAATAAAATGATAAAAATGTATAACTGGTTGTGTCACAAATTAGCAAACATTCATTGGGCTATGGATTCAAGATAATCTTCAACCAAAACATGTAATCTACTAAGCATGGAAGTCAAGGAATTTTGAGTCTAGGTTAATGAATAAAATAGTAACACAGTGAAAAACGCAGTCTATTTGCATGTGAAGGAAGTTAGAGCATTGTCAATTGAATTCTAAGTAACACATACAAATACTACTGCAAATAGATAATTGAAGAAGGCCATAGAAATATGATACACATAAACTCCTTATGAATCTTGAGTTGTCAAAATAGATCTCTGTATTAAGTTGGAAAAGACACAGTCAACTACAATAACACAGTCAATTGTTAATGAAAATTCCCAACCCCTGTAGAATTCGACCTCATGCTCTATATAGAACATTTAAAATATAGGATTCTTTCATCCTCCACTAGAGAATTTGAATATCCATGCTTTGACACCTTTTGCTAATCTAGAAACATGCTATTAATTACAAAATGACAGCTATAACCCTAATGAGCAGTCCTATTCCAAATAGGACTAAAAATATTTAATAACCTCCTAACAACCTCATTTAATATTTATTACGTCTTATGCCACCTGCATTCCCATGAATTCAATTTTGGATGATGATATTTTACTTGAAGTAACTCTGCTGTAGATAATAATGTTTTCCTAAAAACTAGGAAACATGTTTTCCTACTTTTTAGCCCCTTTGATTCCTTTATCAGTTTTGAGTACTTTGATAATTAATAGATCAACTTCACATGTGTCTCATTTTCCAAGAATTTCTCTAAAACCTTTAATCTTCCAGCCATGTAGAAATGCATCTCCGAAATGATGTAAAAGAATAGAAAATAGGTCTGGGCTACGAAAGTAGCCTATTTTCGTAGCGCAATTTCTAGGTTCGTGTAACACCTTTCCTTTTTTCATTTTTTCTCCTTTTTTCTTCATTTTAACCTTCATATATTATATCCATGCCTCCACCAGCCAGTTTAAACCCAAAAATCATCAACCTTCCCTCCAAAACATATATGAAAATATGCAAAAAGACATCTTCAGTAGTTTCGTAGCGCGCTACGAAACTGCTGTGCAAGCTAATTTTTCAAAACAGTCTTCAAAATTCATATCTTGGAGGTGTTTAAGCCTTAAAGTTGTTGGTATGATTTAAAAAAAACAGCAATATGACCCCCAAAACATAATCTTCATCAAATTTAACCTTCATCTTTCATCTATGAATTGGTCATTTTATCTTACTGTTTTTATCTTAGCAAAAGGTGTTGATACAAAGCTCGTATATCCTCATGAATAATGTATTTTTCACAAATGAACGAGGATTTTGTAGGCCATTCTATCCTGAACAAAAACCTCTCTTGGTTTTTTGAAATACCTCTCCTACTATCCAGAAACTGTCTTTGAACAACATGTGTAAAACAGGAAAACTCTGTTTTCTGAACATATGGCTTCAAATAAAGGCTTGTATATCCCAAATGGTAAAACTTGTGAGAAATGTGAGAGAGGTTATTGTCGCTGGATATTTTATGAAGACAAACCTCTTTCAGAATTCCAAAACAAAATTTCAATTTTTCTATAAACTGAACTTGAAGTTTGATTAGTTAACAGCCATGTACAGTATATTTTGTAAGAGCAGTTTTGTAGCGCAAGTTAAGTTATCAATTTCTCCCACTTCATAATGAATTGGAAGAAACTGAGAGAGGTTTTCATATTTAATTATGTTAGGAAGAAAACGCACTTTTAGTTTTCACAAAATCATTTTTAGTTTCCCAGAAAACCCTTGGGAAGTTGACCACTAAAACCAGAAAACAAAGTTTTTCTTCATGACTGAAAAAGCTGCTACAGTAGTTTCATAGCGCACTACGAAAGTAGCAGCACTTTCATAGCTCATTTCTTCATTTTTGAACTAGAGGCACTACGAAAGTGTGGATTCTTGGCTAATTGCAAAATTTCAATCCGAAACATAATGGAATGACCCCTAAATGAAAAATATGACTTTTTAATCATGGAATGGACCTAAAAGACTTTATTTTAACTTGAAATATGACCTTTAAAACTTATGAAACTATGACCTACCCTTTACCAAAACTTAAAATGACTTTTAGACCTACTTGAAATCATGACCAAAAACAGAGTTGACACAATGATGTTTTGAGAATTTTTGGGTGATAACAGAGCTGCAGCAGCCGAATGTTACACTTCAGAGCTAGAGAAAATATGTGTACAAAATATCAGATCCACTTCAGATATGTACACTATAAAGGCTCTATTAAAAGATCCCCTTGGGGTTTTGACCAAATCATTCAATACAAAGAGTAGATCTGAGTTTTAGGTAGCAGATATGAAATATTATTAAGAAATTTCTGAAGATGATCTATACAGAACATGGATCAGCAAGCTAATCCATGGATCACCAAAGTGAAAGGCAAAGCCCAGCACCAGAGATCTCTTATAAAAAATGGGATCAAAACACCCTGCAAAACCTCCACTGAAAATAACGCAGTCCCTCAAAAGAAACTGTGTTGTAGCTTGAATAACTGAGTTGGCCTGATGCCAAGATAGAAATTTGAAGCTCAAACAACTAATGCACTATTTTAGGAGGTTAAAAGACACACTCACTAAGAAGAGGCACCAATACAAGCTAGATCTAAGAAGATCTAGTGTTCCAATTGCTGCAACCTACAAAAGAAACCAAACCCTCACTGGATCTGTGTTTTAGTTGGAAGTAGAGCTTGGCCAAATGCCTGAGAGTGGATGAGATCAGATAGACTCCTCCAAGAATCCTCAATGGAAGAGGTGAAATCCCTGCATAGGAACTCCAAGTGCTAAGAAAAACTATTCTCCACTGAACAAAAAAGAATTGTATTTGTCTAAATAGACAAGATACTCAGAAATATAGACAATCAACAATCTTCTCTTGCTTCCTTCCCCTTCCTTTTATAAGATGAAAGCCTTTGCAAAACTGAAACCCCCTTGATGAGTTAGCTCCTTTCACATGTGGGGCCTCCTTCTAGAAATAATTTGTCCCTTCATGAGTTACATTTCATCCTATAGATTTGGTCAAGGCTGACCCAGTCTCATAGCACAAACCCCTTTCACACCTGGAAGTGATTTTTTTACATGGCCCAGATTTATCCATGTTCATATGGGCATTGATTTATTCATTCTTTTAGGAGTTTTACATGTCCTCCTTTATTCATTTATTCATGCAATAGAAAATGAGACAAAATTTCATATTCCTCCTAGCTTAGGCTATGTACGAATATTACAACATGTTATGGATTATTGATTTTATGGTCCGTTTAGAGTATTGTGCATTCTCTTGTTATTTAGCAAAGTTGTTGTGCTACTTAGAAAAAGGCATTATTGCTTAGGAATACCTCCTCCTTTCTTGAGAGGCCTCTTGAAGGATATTGTACTTCATTTCTCAACATCCAAGCTCAAGGCAAAGCCACCTACTTCAGCTACAACATTATTTCTGCTCAAGTATAACGTTATGTTGCAGGGTGTTGCAATGGAGGGTTGAAAACACCACTTCCATAGCTTGTTCTTCGAAGGAGAAAGCTTTCCTTCCTTTGGGAGATCAAAAAGGAATAATTTGGAGTAGATATCAGATCTTGGCACTTGGAAAACATATTTTCTTTCTCTTACAACGAAGTCCCTTTCCTTTACTGCGTTATTTTCAGTGTGCATTTGCAGTAATGGTTTGGAGGATTGTTGGAGGGTGAGATCTTCAGTGTTAGGACCAGCCTTTCACTTGGGAGATTCATTGGAGGAGGTCTACTTATTCAGCTTATGCATCATATCTAGCCATCTCCATCCAGTTCTTGAGTTGCAGCTGCTACTCAGTCCTAGGAATGCAACTCCGACATTTTTTCGATTTTGAATATTTCAGGAAATCCTTTCTGGATTGTTTTGAAATTTAGTTTGGAATTCTAGATATTCACTCCCAATATTGTTTGGACCCTATATTTGTATATTTGTGTATTGAAACTTCCCAACAACAGTATCTCTAATAAAATTGTGATGTCATAAACTTAGGCATTTCTTTGTGTACTAGTGTTCTACATATTTTATGTACATGTTTCTTGAGGCTAATTTTGCCTAACTTGAGTGATTATTTTCTTAAGGATTTGTATACATTTTGCTGTTGTAACATTAATATGATGGATATGTGCTCTTCTTGAATTTTATGAGTTGATTTATCACTGCTACTCCAATTTTGTGTTCATGTATTGTTGCATCCCCATTCTGGGTTACTACAAAGAGGTAGATGAGATTTGGAATGAATGGTACCCGAGTTGTTGTGTCATGAGATCCTTTCAAAGGTGCACACTATACGAAGCCTGTCCAACATGAGTATGGGGAAGGGATTGATCAGATATGTTAAGTCCCTATATTAATAGTGTAGTCCCTTATTATGTTAGCGTAGCCCCCCTTATTGTTATTTATGTACCCCTATAACCCCCATATTGTTATTATTGTGCCCTTACATTATTATTTCTAGGTCAGGTAAGGTTACATTGTGGCCCCATGGGCTCCTATATATAGAAAGGAGGTTTTTTCATTTGTACCATCCAAGAATTATTCATTCATGTAATGTATTGGAGGTTTTCCCCTCAAAGTGGCTTATTTCTAAGGCATTGATATCTCTTTTTGTCTATTTTTGGAGATGGTTTCACAACATTTCGGATCAAAGCTTTGGATTCTAGGGTTTCATTGCTCCAAACAGGTCATCATGAAATTTTCGCTATAACTCTTTTTCTACAATGTTTAAGAAAGTGAAATGTTTAGAGTGCAAAGCCAAAATCCTGAGGAATATTGTCGCAAAATTTCAATGCTTGGTTCGAAATATTTTCGGAGATATGATCTGTGGAAGTTAGGGCTTTTTGCAGGCTACTGAATTTCACTTAAAAAGGTCATCGCTGAATGTTTTCTATAACATTTTTTCTACGAAGGTTCAGAAGCTGAAATTTTTGGAGTGTGAAGCCGAGATCCTGAGGAACATTGTTAGAAAATTTCAGAGCTTGTTTGACAATATGTTCAGAGATATGATCTATGGAAGTTAGGGCATTTTGCACGCTCCTCAATTTAACCTAAATAGGTCATTGTAGAATTTTTGCTATAACTTTTTTTCTACGAAGATTCAAAGATAAGATTTTTAGAGAGTGAAGCTGAAATCTAGAGGAATAGCTTCTCACAATTTCAGAGCTTGGTGCGCAATATTTTTGGATATATGATCTATGGAATTTAGGTCTTTTTCAAGCTCTCGAATTTCATCTCAAAGAGGTGATCATGGGACAATATTCATAACTCTCTCTCTCTGAGCATCAGATTAGAATTTTATAAAATGTGACTGGAGGTACATGGACAGTAGTTTCCTGTCTATCAATTTCAGAACCAAAGGATCAAAACATGACACAGGGAAAGTCGTACAAGTTTTCTCTAATGAACTTGTCCATAATTAGGTCATTGTGGGAGATTGAACATAACCTTGTCTTCAAGAATCCAAATCAAGTCAGACGTATGGCATTCGAAAGAGTATTTAGAGGGATACCACAGGGAAAAATTTCAGATATTGAAGATTGAAATCACAGATAAAATTCAGTTTCAATATCGAGCTCCTCAAAATCAAGAAAAAAGTGTGTATTTGGTTTTTAAAATTGCATAACGTTTGTTTGAAAAAGTAGTTTGAAGTGATTCTAAGGGAATTTTTTAGAATTTTTATCATTATTGGGTTCTACAATTCCTCCAAAAAATAATTCCATACCCATTAAGCCCTAAAAAATCTATACTATGATGCATGAAGAGGAAGAATTGCAGTATGAGATATCAAAATTACGGTACCAAGTCCAACAAATTTCGTTATTACGAAGAGAAACCAAAGATGACATAGCTAGTTTAAAAGCATAAATGAAGGCTAATTTGGATGGTTTAAAGGATCAAATAATAGCTAATATGCATGATAAATTAGTGGAAGATCACATCGAGCATCAACAACAAGTTCTCCAACTTTCAAAGGATAACCTAAATTTGGTACATAATCTAATGAAACAATAGGAAGATCGACATCACATCGAAATAAGTTCTGAATCAGTCATAGAAACAAAAACTGAAAAAGTACGATCAATTTCAGAGTATCTCAGCAAGTGGAACTTTCCTGTAGAATATTCCACATGGGAGGATGAGAATTTTATACAGAAGCATCAAGAAATAATCAAGCATTGAGGACAACACTTGTTTGAAGGAGAGGGGCATGTTAAGTCCCTATATTAATAGTGTAGTCCCTTATTATGTTAGTGTAGCCCCCCTTATTGTTATTTTTGTAACCCTATAACCCCCATATTGCTATTATTGTGTCCTTACATTATTATTGTTAGGTCATCTAGGGTTACATTGTGGCCCCACTAGGATTACATTGTGGCCCCATGGACTCCTATATATAGAAATGAGGTTTTTTCATTTGTATCATCCTAGAATTATTCATTCATGTAATGTATTGGAGGTTTTCCCCTCGAAGTTGCTTATTTCTAAGGCGTTGATATCTCTTTTCTTCTATTTTTGGAGCTGGTTTCACAAAAAGATATATAAGCTTATTGTGTAGGATGAAGCATGGATAAAGCCCATCATGGATGGTAGAATATGTTGGGAGCACAATAGTTCGTGAATTTCAAATTATGATAAAGATCTAGAGAGTTGGAAAAATCTCTTGCATGAAGTCAGTTCTAAACCTTGTAACAAGGTTAACAAATCTCTCCTTTGTGTTCAATTATAAGTGTGCGAATTTCATTTTTATCATGGAATAGGGAATGTTGTCCTGTTTTTGGAATAATTTGAGAAAAAAGTACCCAAGGACTAGAGTTACGAAGCTTTGGACATCTCGTTAAGGTCTACTCTAGCCCAATGCTAGGGTATGCACAAAGAAAGCTTATAAGGATGGAAGGAGTTTTGGAAATTGATAAGGCTAAGTTTAGTCATGTAGATATAAATATTGCGAAGAAGTATGATGGTCAGAAAGATCCTCGCAAATATTTATCTCTCTGGAGAGTAGCTTGGGGAGTTGAACCTCAACCAAATTTGGTGCACATGTTCCTTCATTCCCTGCATATGATACCTTAGTAGTGGTATCTTGAAACATAACTACGCCATGGAACTATAGATTTGGATGAGATGATAGAACGATTCTTGTTAACTTATAGCTTCGCTAATGGCTAGGAGTGCATAAAAGAGACTCTTGAAAAAGTCAAAGTAGGAGTGTTCCACATTACCAAGGAGCCAAGGGTGTTGCTATAGCTTGATTGTGTAGTGTAGTTGTAACATGCCCAAGGAATTTACAACTAGTCTACTTTGAAATATTTTTTCAATAAGTATGTGTTGGGGGAGACCTTCACATGCCTATTCGAAGGAGCATGCAAGAATATAAACGAGTATTTCGAATTATGGCTACATCGAAGTAGAAATAGTGCGTGGCAGGATCAAAGCAGACATAAGTGGAGTGTATTGTACCAAGGAAGGAAGGATTGTGCCGAAGGGGTGAGTCTCGAGCAGTTTTTCCAAAAAGTGGTCGTTTGAACTTTAAAAGTTGATTGGACAATTACTTGACCATTAAAAGGAGTGGGAGGGATGCAATTAATGGGCATGTATTGGCGGATCTACCGCCAAATTGAAATTCATGAATAATATCTAAGAGATATGAAGGGATTTGAATTTGAATTTATGTATACATAAAAAATCCCACTCCCCATTAAAATACTTTGCACGCTAAGACATAGAAGTGAGAGCGGTTGTCTCCAAGACCGCTAAGTAAGCTATTACATGTCTGATTACATTTTCATGGCATTCAGAGAAGCATTGATTAAGGTAAGGCTCAACTATACAATACGGCCAGGTTTAGACACCAAATGACAGCCACATTTCTAGTAACCACCAGACGGCCTATGTCATACAAGAAGTAGACAAATGTGGACTAAAAACCATCTAAGAAGCCCAACCCAGTAACAAGATTGGTGCACCGAAAGAAAAAACCTAAGGAACAACAGAGTAATGGGGGCTAAGAACGGCACAAGGTGTTGTGAAACCAGCTCCAAAAATAGAAGAAAAGAGATATCAACACCTTATAAATAAGCCACTTCGAGGGAACAACCTCCAATAAATTACATGAATGAACAATTCTTTGATGATACAAATTAAAAAACCTCCTTTCTATATATAGGAGTCCATGGGGGCACAATGTAATCCTAGCTGACCTAACAATAATATTTTAAGAGCACAATAATAAAAATATGGGGGTTACAGGGGTACAATAATAACAATAAGGGGGTTACAGTAACAACAATAAGGGACTATACTAGTAATATAGGGACCTAACATGCCCCTCTCCTTCAAAAAAGTGTTGTCCTCAATGCTTGAGTAGCTCAGGGTGCTTCTGTATAAAATTCCCATCCTCCCATGTAGAATCTTTAGTGGGTAAGTTCTTCCACTTGATCAGATATTCTAAAATTGATCGATTTCGTAGCTATCAAGTTCTTGTTTCTGTGACTTCTTTAGGATCCAATATGATTTTTCCCTCCTCATCAAGTTCTGGAAATATTGTTTGAACTAGAAGATTTTCACCTATAACCTTCTTTAAGCATGAAACATGGAAAACTGGATGCACTCATGAAGAAGCAGGAAGCTCCAATTTGTATGCCATAGTACCAATCTTTTGCAACACCTTGTAAGGACCATAACACTTTGGCAATAATTTATTATCCTTCTTATATTGCTCGAGGGAAATTTATTTGTATGGTTGTAGTCATAAAAATACCCAGTCTCCTACATGAAAACTTCTCTCAGTGCGATGTTGATCTTCCTGTTGTTTCATTCGATTTTGTGCCAAATTCAGGTTATCCTTTAAGAGTTATAGAACTTCTTGTTGATGTTCGATGTGATCTTCCACTTCTTGAATCTTCGAATTTTGTCTTAAAAATGATGTGATGGATGGTGGATGATATCCATGAAGTGCCATAAATGGGGTCGTTTTTGCTACAGTATGGAAGGAAGTGTCATAGCACCATGAAGCGAGAGGTAACCACTTGACCCATTGTGTTTGTTTATCAGATACAAAAAAAAAAAAGATATCCTTCCAAACATTTATTTACTATCTCAGTCTGACCATCAGATTGAGGATGATAATATGAGCTATGAGCTAATTGAGTACCCAAACAATAAAATAACTCCGTCCAAAAATTTCCAGTAAAAATGAGATCTATGTCGCTCAGAATAACCCTTGGGTTTCGATGTAGCCTTTAAATTGTGTTCATAAATGTAGTAGAAACTATACTTGCCTTAAATGGATGAGATAATGCACAAAAGTGTGCATACTTGGTATGTCCATCAACTACCACCATGATGACACTCTTTCTTTCATGCTTAGGTAAACCTGTGATAAAATCCATTGAAATCTCCACCCAATGTTGACTTGGAATGGATAAAGGTTGTAAAAGACCCGGGGTCTTAATTTTCTCATCTTTATTCTACTAGCAAACCAAAAATCCCGCCAAAAACTTTTGAATATCAAATTTAAGGCCATCGTAAAAAAATTCTTTCTTCAACCTATGGTATTTTTTTTAAAATCCTGAGTGTCCTCCTATAGGAGAAGTGTGCAATTCCAAAAGAATATTTTGTTTTAGTTGGGAATTCTTACAAAGATATAAGTGATCTTTGTACCATAAGGAATCATTTTTCCAGCTAAATGTATCAGATGTACTAGGATCTTGCTGCAACTCTTGAATGAGTGTCCACACTTATTCATCCTTCTTCCATTTACCTCTTTCTTCGGTTATCGAATCTGGTTGGATAATAGAAATGGCACAAAGCAATACTTCCATCTCTTCATTCTTTCTTGAGAATGTATTGGCAACAACATTTAGCTTTCCCTTTTTTGTATATTATTTCAAAGTCATAACCCAACATCTTTGTGACCCATTTTTTCTACTCCTCTAAAGATAATCTTTCTTCCAAAAAGTGTTTGAGTCTATCATGATCAGTTTTTACCTTGAAGTGTCTTCCCATTAAGTAAGTTCCCCGTTTCTTTAGTGCATGCAATATTGCTAACATTTCCTTCTCATAAATAGGTTTATGTAAATACTTTCCTTTGATTGGACGACTTTCAAAAGCAATGGGTCTTCCTTCTTGCATTAAAATAGCACCAATTCCATTTCCTGAGGCCTCACATTCCACAATAATGTTTTTTGTGAAGTCTAGCGTAGCTAAGACTGGTGCTAGGAACATTTCCTCTTTAAGATGTTCAAAGGCCTTAGTTGCTTCAGGAGTCCATGAAAATGCATCTTTCTTCAATAATGTTGTTAGAGGTGCTGCTATTCTCCCATAATTCTTAACAAACTTGCGATAATACCCTGTTAACCCGAGAAATCCTCGCAACTTCTTTATGGTTGTGGGGACTTTCCATTCCTTAATAGCTTTAATTTTGTTAGGGTATACTTTAACACCCTCGTGAGATACAATATGACCCAGATATTCCACCTCTTGTACTCCAAAGAAACATTTGGATTTTTTTGCATATAATTGTTTCTCCTGCAATAGTTTGAGCACCCTGTCAACATGTTCAACATGATCCTTCCAAGACCTAATGTAGATTAGTATATCATCAAAAAATACTAGCACAAATTTTCTAAGGAAGGGTTTGAAAATGGAATTCATCAACCCTTGAAATGTAGAGGTGCATTGGTAAGGCCAAAAGGCATGACCAAAAATTCATAATGACCCTCATGAGTTTGAAATGTTGTTTTTGGAATATCTTCAGTCTTCATTCTAATTTGATGATATCCTGAATGAAGATCCAACTTGTTAAAATAAATTGCTCCATGTAATTCATCCAATAATTCATCAATCATAGGAATGGGAAATTTATCTTTAATGGTGAGCTTATTGAGTTCCCTATAATCCGGACACATTCGCCATGATCCATCCTTCTTGTGTACCAACACTACAAGAAAAAAACACATTGGTGAGGGTCATGCTTGTGACGGACCTTTAAGGTCCGTCACCAATGTCACATATGGTGACGGTCCTTAAAAAACCGTCACTGTAAGTGTATATAGTGATGGTCCTTTATGGTCCGTCACCAAAGACATTTTCAATGACACTTTTGGTGAGGTTCGTTAAAGGCCCATCACTAATTCTCTCTTTGGTGACACTTCTAGTGACGAACTTTTAATGACCCTCACCAATGCTCTTTTTGTTACTTTGGTGACAAACGTAAAAATGTCCATCATCACTGATCATTAAAAAACTCGTCACCGTAAGTGTATATAGGATGGTCCTTTAAGGTTTGTCACCAAATACATTTCACTTTTGGTGAGGGTCATTAAAGGCCCATCACTAATTCTCTCAGACACTTCTAGTGACGAACTATGGGATTCTGCTCAATTCCTCAATTTTGTTACTTTTGGTGATGATCAAAAAATGTCCGTCATCATTGATCATCCCAATGAGTTTTTGATGATGTTTTTTTCCTGTTAATATATTTTTTGTCAAAAGATAACGATTTAATACCATTATTGTGGAGCATTTTTTATAATATGTCCAAGGCCATAGTGGTTAGGGTCAGTCAAATTTTTAAGAAGTAATAAGCGTGTATCATTTCCCTCAAGTAATTACTAGTCGAATAGAGATTTCCTATGAGTCAACACATCATTCATATATATTAATTTTATTATCTAGCAATTTCCATTTAGATAAAGTTCCACTATTGTGTGTAGGAAATATATCATTTAATACATAATCGAGCTCTGACAATTCTATTAATGAGAAAGACCTAACAATCCTCAACAATCTGGGCACACCTTAAATTAATGCTTTGGCACACACTAACATTTCTTAGCACCCCACATTTCTTGGAACATCTTTGTACCTATAACATCTTGTGACGACACTGACACCCAAGCACATGGAGGCATGCGCTAGCACAACATGGAACTCTCCTAGCATGTGTTGGCATGCTGCATATAGTCCCTAGCATGCCCTGGAACACCTTGGTTGAATGCATTGACATACATTAACACTTGGCACACAATGCCACTTGGCATGTATTGGGACCTATTATTAGTGTGCCTAGCATGCCCCTTTTCAAAAAGATAAAGTCCTGACTTATTAACCCTCTTAATATTGGTTCTTCCTTTTGTTGCCTCGACACATATTGACATACCCTGGCACCCTGCACCACAATATCCTTAGCACCTAGCATGTATTGGCATATCTTGGCACTATTAATTGGCACATGATATAATTAGCACACCCTGGAACTCCCAAGCACACTTTGGGAATTCTTAACATGCCTATATTCCCTAGCATGCCTTACCAATGCTTAGCATACCTTGTCACTCCCTCCTTGGCATGACAACTAACACTGACCATTAACACTAGTCTCTGGTAGTACACGTTCCTCATATTCATTAACTTCCATGAATTTTTACCTAGTGCTCCCTTAATGTTTTTTCCTAGTACTCCTTAACACTCATCAACATGCATTATCACTCTCTAGCACACCTTAATTAGCACTATTCAACTTTCCCTTCCACTTCATAACATGCATAACACTAGTCCCTGACACATATTGACGCTTGGCATGTGTTGGCGCTTGGAAATTCTTAGCATGTATGGAATACGTTGAGATGCCTTGGTATGATTTAGCATGGTTTAATATTAAATTTATATGTGATGATCAATTGTTGGAAAGTAGATGAGAAGCAGCAAAGGAATACTTGGCACTTAGAATGCACTAAGACTTTGCACTTGGCACCTATTGCCGCCTAGTGTTGGTGTGTATAGCATGCCCCTCTTGGAAAAGGTAAATTGCTGACTTATTAACCCTCTTATGTGTTCATTTCCTTGTAGTTTAACTTTTTTCTCCCTTTTTTTGTCTTGAAAGTCCCTGACACTCATTGACACACCCTTAGCTTGCGCATCTTGGCATGCCTTATCACTTGGCACATCTTAGCATATTTGACCTGTATTCCCACTATCTGGCACATCAAGGGGGCGAAGAGAGATGTAGTCCTAAAGTAGGTCGAGTACGAGGGCCGAGTAAGGGTTGCTAAAGGGAGGTCATGATCATCCTCCAAGAGCAAGATCATCATGTGAGGGTTCAGAAGAATGTTGCATACCTTAATGGTTGGTTTGCGCTAGGAAGTAGGATGGAATATTTTTGGTACTCTTCTGGCAGATCTAGCTTAAGAGAGGTTAATTTCTCATGATAATATGGGCATGTGATTTCAATGGTGTCTTTGTGTCAGACCTGTGTGGCTCCTGCTGCCTCTGTGTTGCCCTTGCTAGGCTTTGGCTAGACTGCGTGGCTCCTGCTGCCCCTATTGCTCTAGCTGGCTGGAATGCTTATGTAGAAAAATCATAGGTAAGAAAGAAGGCGCTGGCCAAAGGTAACACATAAAAGTCAGAAAAAATGAAGAAATGAAATGAAAATAGATCAATGTCCACAAACAACTGAAATAAATCAATGGTAATAGAGAGTAAAAGCTTTGACAACAGCAATAAGTGCTTATAGAATCAGCTAAGAGAACAGAGGAGACTAGTTCATGAGGTTAAAATGTTGTATAATTTTTGGCACAGGAAAACTGTAGAATTGTTAGAGTAAATCTATGCAGGTACCATTAGTTGGTGATCATAGATAATCATTTCATTTCATCAAATACCCCGATGAATGGGCCTTACAAGCTATTTGTGTAGACAAACCCCACAGAAGCTGTGTGATGGAAAAATATTCACACTATATTGAAGAAAACACCTACCAAATAAGGATGTCATTTCAAATGGGGAAAGAAACAATAGAGAGATAGACATCAAAAAAGTTAAAATGCTAGGGAAACAAGAAAGAAACTAGGTAGCATGGTAGAAATCACAACAAAGAAATTTATAAAAATGGAAAACCCTACAAATTAGCACCCATCCAAACATCACCACAATTTTTTATTTAACTCCAAATCTCCAAATTCATCAAATTATATCATGTATTCAAACCTGATCCTCTCTATTAGCCATTCTGAAGATAAGGCTGAGAACTTGCTACGGAACCATCACCTACATGTAGTGATTTTATTCTATGACCAGACAACCTACTTTCATGAAGACACAGAAAGGTAAACACTCTCTACCAAAATTTTCCATATAGCCCAGGTTGAGCAACCACATATACATCACCAATTTTTTCTCTTCAGATTTGTAACTTAGAAGAGATTTTTCTGGCCACCTCTGGGTTGATCCCAGAGTCACCCAGGCAAGCCCTCTCAACATCATCCTCTTTCTATAGTACCTAATTAGTAATTTAATTAACCATAACAGTTTCCTGATCATGCAGGTATTTCAAATATATTACCAATAAGCATAAAGCTTTCATGTTAAAAAATCAAGTCAAAATAATTTAGACTATGATGCAAAAAATACAAAGAAACCTCACCAACACTCAAAGGACAAACAAAGTCAAACCTCTACAAAGTATAAATAGATATCTGATAAACTTCATTCCACCACAAAAATGTGCTTAACTAAAGAAAATTCTAATTACCGTGCTTTCAAGACAAAGCTTTCAAGGGCAGTGATGTTATAAACATACCCCTACACCTCGTGAACAATCAATGTGTATAAATAGACCATCATAAGGCTCATTTTAAACATCATTGTTATCATTTTATAAATCATTTTTATTAAATCAACAAGAAGAAAGCAACAATTGCATTCAGTTCCACTGAAGCAAATTATATGGCAGTTTCATATACTTATTATGAAGCTATATAGATTTGCAATTTGATTGTAGAGTCAACCATTCAGTTTTTGAAGCCCAATATTGTCTCTTGTGAGAATTAAAGTTACATCAAGCTCTATGAAAATCCAATGTGTCATGACCATTTCAAACACATTGATATTCAATACAATTTCCTAAGATTCCAAGTTCATTAGGGAGCTAGTAGTGTTGGAACACATTCTGAAAAAGTTGCATATGGTTAATAGTTTGACAAAGCTCCTAACAAAGGGGAAGTTTGACAAGTTGGGGGAGAATCTTGGGTTATTGGAATTTTTTTTTTCTCAAGAGTGTTAGATTACCTAGTTGGTCCAAGTTGGTCTCACCTCAGCCTTGAGAAGTTGAGCAACACCAGGATTGCAGAGCTAGATTGTGGTACACCAGTCAGAAAGATTCTTAAATACAGCTAGAAGCTTATAACGACACCTTCGAGGATAGACAAATTAGTTGTTGGGTCACACCCACCAAGTATGGCACACTAGTTGAGGAGATTAACACCATCATCTCAGGTGCATTCATGAGTGCACACTTATGGAATGAGGCACCTTCAGGAGAGGAGTTATATCTACTATGATAATGCACTACTCTAAAAGAAAAACCTTGCATACAAGGCAAAGTTATGAGGGAGTTGCTCATGCTCAAGGGAGATGCACCACTAACACTATCATTAGCATGTTTTCTAACAACACCTTCTCTTAACTTATAAATGAAAAGGATGGGCACATTAGTTAGACATTTGTAGAAATAGATAATAAGAGTGATTATTGTTAGCTTGTAGGTTGTAGTAGGAGCTTTTGTGAGATGACAACTTGCTGTGACATTCTTCTATTTGAGTAATAAAGACTTCTATGCAATTGTTGTTGGAGCCTGCTCTTTTTATCCTGAATTCTCAGATTGCAGATTTGTGTAGAGTGGGCCTAATATATTTGTTGTTTTAATCCACTGTACATGTTGTGTTTTCACTCTTGAATTTACATCCTTCAGTTTCTGCTCGTACAAAACTGAAATTTTGATAGGAAGATACTAAAGTTCAGTCCTGTTGTTAGGATTTTTTAATTCTCTGAGGGTATTCTCTTGTTTTCAATAGTATTTGCATATTTCTACATCACATCTCATCTCTTCCATTTCATTCTACTATAATACAAAAATCATTTCTAGTATAGTTTAGTTTATATCTGTTTTTTACTTAATTGATATTTTATTCTATTTTATAGGAGCAGTACTTAGCAATCTCAATTCACACTCCCTTTGTATTCACACTATTGTATATGTGTGGTCGTTGGACATTATCTCATCTTTATATTATCTTTGAGTGCAGACTTGTGTATCACAATTCACATGTTAGAATTGACAATCATGAATCAACAGGTTGCATTTTTGTGTTGTATGACCTTAAGTTGTTGTTTCTAGTTAGTCTTGTAGCAAGTATCTTCATAGACAACCCCACAACCATAATTCTGGCTAAGGAAAATAAACTTGTTGTGTCCAATGGCTGGAAAGCATGACAAATTAGATCTCAAAGATGAAGATAGTTCAATACAAAGAATGTGATTGAAATTCTCCAAAACAATACTTGTAGCCAAGTATTATATCATTTTCAAGGAAAGCCAATAAACTCAATACAATTTTCTAGGGAAAAAATAATGTAGAAGCCAACACACATCGCCTTGTCAATTTTAAAGTCTAATATTTGCCGGGATAAAGCTAGGAAAAATAACCTTTTCGCAATTGTAAATTGTTCTTGTGCAGAAATGTCATGAATTAAAAATACACAGTAACAGGAAATATGGAATTGGTTTGTTGACTTGTCATTTGAGTAAATACTAAATGCCCCAGCAATATTCTTATGGGGCTAAGCCAAATGTCTACGTAATACTTATTGGAAACCACTACTTTTGATGCATTTACCCTTCAAAGGATTTATCATCACATGAATCCAATGGTTATTCTTGTTGAGCCTCTGCTCCCCTGAAATATTCATGGGTATACACAAACTATTAGATATTATAATGTATATTAAGGATTCAGTGGAATATTGCAAGATCCAAATATGGGCACAAGTTAGACAAGGAAACAATCTCAAATCCTAGAAATGACAAAGTATAATGATAGTAAAAGGAATGGCTCAGAAGAGAGATTGCAACAGTGGAGGCACAAGTCTTTAACATCTCCAAGACTATAGAAATATTAATGCCAATGCTAGAGAACAAGATCCTTTGAGGGCCAATTGGCTATAATATGGATGATGGTTGTGTCTGAATAAAGAAGAGAGACAGGCCAGGTTCTAACAACAGATATCGCTAGTCTCTATTTAAAATCGATGCCTAGACACCAAGACCTATCAAGGTGAGATGAATGCTATAAAATTAAATCATTGGTTGCAGCAATTAAAATTTAGAAGTTTACTTCATTGGGGTAGCATCAGATGTGCAAAAATGGCATTCCTCATGTTCCCACCATTGGTTGGTAGGACATTAGCCTATGATAACTTTTTCTCATCTTAGATACTCTACAAGTGATTTGGAAAGAGGAGGTAAAAATGGAAATTTTTGGTAGTTTTAATTTCAGGACCTTTTAGTGGGGCATAGGCTGGTAGACATTGAAAATTACTGAAGATATTTTCTTGTTATTTTTATAAAAAAAAATAATAATAAATTCTCTATGATGAACAAATGTAATCCTATTCCATCCTCCTGCAGCAGTTCTCATTTGTGTTCAATCATTTATTGCAGAGATATCAAGAAAGGTACAACAGATCTGTTACATATCTAAGCTGTATGGTTTTCAGTGATTTGGATTATCATAATTGTAGTTGATTATAACCAACGGCTAGTAGCATTGAAAATTACTGAAGATATTTTCTTGTTATTTTTATAAAAAATTAAATAATAAATTCTCTATGATGAACAAATGTAATCCTATTCCATCCTCCTGCATGAGTTCTCATTTGTGTTCAATCATTTCTTGCAGAGATATCAATAAAGGTACAATAGATCTGTTACATATCTAAGCTATAAACTCCTTGAGGGCACAAGTTAGTTTTTCATTAACAGTTCAAAGTACATTGTCTATTTGCCACATTCTTCTACATCAAGAAATCTAGTACATCAATAGTCATACATATTCTAAGTATATAGATGAATTTATGTTCTGAAGTTTAAAATCTATGGAAGAAAATCAACTTGACATGTCTTGATTTGATATGCATTGTTTGCGTTCTCTTTTTCTGTCTAGAATATGGCAAAAGATGTTAAATAATTCTAAGGAACAGTTCAGATCATTGCAAGGTAAACTTCAAAACACGTCTCCCGGAATCTTCATACAGTCAAAAGTACCTATGATTTCAAAGGTACTATTGATGTAGGCATGACATTGTTGTTCAGTCCTATCGGCTAAAACATACATTGTTATTCAGAATTTTTGTTGATCAAACACAACATGCAAGAGAGATTACTTGTGCATACATATTACTGGGTTTTTGTAATTAAAATTTTGTGGATATAGTTACAGGATAAATATGAGGACACATTGATAAAGGCTGGATGTCCAACTTCAGAGGGAGCTATAGAATCCTTGGAAAAATGGATGACTTTGGCTCATGCACCAAAGGAATAATTACAAGAAATATAACAAGTTTCTAAGAAGCTCGATGAATATGTTTTGGGCAAGGACAATTTCCCGATATTGAGAGGAAAGCCATAGTCAAAGATACAACCATTGATTAGATAATGATCCTCCAAGAATTTTTAGAACCTTGATTGTATGCAATCCTTAAATTATTGCAGATTCCCTTCAAATGCAATTGTTAGGAACAGGCAATAGGCAAATGAAGGTGGATGCCTTGGCTCCCGGTGTCTGATAGAAACCACTCATCTCCATCTTCTCATATCTGTTCTCATATTTCATTGTGAGTAGTTCATATACTTGCAAGATGGCCTCACTATTCATCCTAACTACCTTCAACACAATTAGGTTCAGGCCTCAAAATCCCCCTCAAATTAGGTTCAGGCCAAGGACGTGCAGAATTTGAATGAATAAAGTAGCAATCAAGTGGGCTAGCCAACTAGCCCTATTTCACTGTATTGTAGAGGATTGTGTCATTGAGAAAAAGGGAAACCTCCATATCCCTAGACTTGTCATCTTGGATTAGCAACATGGCAAAAGTGGGCAGACCAAAGATTTTTTCACAATGAAGTTGTGAACAACTGAACGAAAACCCTAACTGTTGCAAACCTTAAAGGAAAAAAGAGGTAGATAGAGGGAAATTTTTTTGAGCTGAGTTCAGTAACCTAAAGGAGTTGAGTTCATTGATAGAGGCAGATTGAGAAGTTGCATAATGGGAGGCAAGAGGAACTGCCAGATGTGTTCAATAAATTTGGATTGAAAGGGCTATGTGTGGCCACCATCAAAAAGTTGTTCAAGTGTTGTCTTGTTCAAGGTAGATTGGTTGTCAAATGAGTAACACCAAGCCCTAGTTTTATTCCTTGTATTGGTGTGATTGTAAAGGTCCATGATCCCTGGTACAAGAGATCTAGCCTATTCTATTATTGTTTGTAATTTAACAAAGAACGGTTTGAAAAAGTTAAAATTTTTCATGTGCACTAGTTGATTCCCTGATGTGTGTAGATCTCATTGTGCAAAGTAGATGTGTTGTGACACTTGAGTGTGTTTGCATCAATGATTCTAAGACCAAACCCATATTCTCATGTGTCGTGGAAATTCAACATATGCATTGTTCATCTAAGAACTACATGTAACTCATCTTAGACTACTCATGTCCAATCTCAACTGATCCCACTTAAGAAGTTACCAAGACAAGGTTCATCACATCCAACTGTGTTCATAAAACAACTAAGCAACATGTTCTACATCTTGACATGCCATAACACCTTACATGTCTTAAATGCCTTGGCATTATGTGGCATGTCATGTTAGCATACCCTAAATTCCTTGACACACTTTTACACTCTCTAACACACCCTAGCACTTCCTGACATGCCTTGGTAGTTTAACATACCTTGCCATTGCCTAGCATATAACCTTGTCACTCCCTCCTTAACACACCTAGAACTCATTAACACTCCATATCACACACTCTTATTCATTAATTTCCATGCATTTTTATCTAGTGCTTCATTCTATTTACCTAACACTCCCTAACAATCCCTAGCATGCATTGACACACGCTAACACCTGGCACATCCTGGCATGCCGCCCTAACACTCTAGCATTCCTTGGCACTACCTATCATACCTTGTCTCTCTCTCCTTAGCACACCTAGATCTCTTTTAAACTCCTAGTCACAAACACTTATTCGTTCATTTCCATGCATTTTTACCTAGTTCTCCCTTGTGTTTGCATAGCATTCCTTAACACTCCTTGGCACGTGTTGGTACACCCTAGCACCTAAGATATCCTGGCATGTTTCCATGGCCTCTAGCATGCCTTAACCCTACCTAGCATACCTTATGACTCTCTCCTTAGCAAACCTGTAACTCACTGACACTTCCAATCACAATTCTTATTTTCTCATTTCCATTCATTTTGATATAATGATCCCTTGTGTTCCCCTGGCACTCCTAGTTAACACTTCCTTGCACGCGTTGGCACATCTTGGCCGCATGTCGCCCTAGCACTATAGCATTCATTAACACTTCCAAGAATGCATATTCAGTCCTCGTTAGTACAATTGGAACACGTTTAATCTCCTTGTCGCACACTCTTATTCATTCGTTTCCATGCATTATGACATAGTTCTCCCTTTTGTTTCTCTAGCACTCCCAAACACTCCTTGGCACACATTGGCACACCCTGGAACTTGGAACATCTTGGCATGCTTTCCTAGAACTCTATCATTCCTTGGAATTTCCTAGCATACCTTTTCACTCCCTCCTTAGCACACCTATAACTTTCTAACACTCCATATCACACACTCTTATTCATTCATTTCCATGCAATTGAAACTAGTCCTCCATTTTGTTTCCTTGGCACTCCCTAGCATGTGTTGGTGCCAAACCCTAGCACCTAGCACATTTTGGAGTTCCTAACATGCCTTGGAACTTTATAGCATGTGTTATAAATTTCTGGGATTCCCTTCACACCTTGGCACTCCCTATTTTTCATGCCCTCATAGATAACCTTACTTTTTGTGCGACTTGGGAACCCAACGAAGTCATTGAAAAAATAGTGTTGTGTCTAGCACAAATTTTTCCTTTGTATGAAAATGCTTCATCCATCCCCTTATTGCAAGCATAGGCTTGTCTTCTACAATTCTTATTATGAAATTATACTAACACACTTCATCCATGGGACACCTAGAATTCACTGACACTCCTTGACAAACACTCTTATTCATTTGTTTCCATGTACTTTGAACTAGTTATCCCTTGTGATGCCTTGGCACTCCCAAAAACTTATTGTCATGCATGAAGTAATGTCTAAATGAGAAAAAAAATATAAAAAATTATCATGTTAAGAAAATATATTATGCATTTGTATTTCAACATGGTATTAGAGTTAGGAACAAGGTTCAAATTTGTCTCTGAAATCTAGTCAAGATTATGAAAGATGTATTCAGTAGAAGTCGAGTTTTTAAGAATAACTTTCTATGGTTGGCAACAAAATTGCTATTTAAAAAAAAGATCTAAAACAAGTCTAAAATTATCTCTATTCTATAGGGGTTAGAATATATCTGTTATAAGAGAATGACCAAAGGTCTTGGTTTATTACTACAAGCTAGAACAAGCCGAAATTGGGAAAATCTCAATTCTGAGCACAAATATGAATTTAAGCCAATATGATTGAGGTTATTGTAAGATGAGTTACGATACAAGATAATAACAACCTAAATATCCATGATGATGATCTAAGTTATCTTTGATGAAAATTCAAGGAAGAAGCATAAATTTTAGAGTTTTTTTTTTGTCTACTGAAGGAAGACTAACATAGACCAAGCCTCATAAATCCAAAAGAAAAATCTTACTTGATGGAGTTAACATAAGCACTAATATGAAATTTTGGAAAAGGTAACACATGAGACGTGGTATGTTAGGTCAACACTTTAGAGGGAGACTCTTTGAATAGGAACCCACTTCTGGGGGATTGTCGTGTCTCCCTCGCAGGTGCTCCCTCTCTATGCAATTTTCATGATTTTTCACCTGAGTTTCTTGATAGTTCGGTTTTGTTAGTTGGACATTAGTTGGAATGTTGTGAAGAGTCACAACCACAATTTTTAAATGGTGATGGAAATTTTTTGTGTGTGCAAAGAGTGTGACTCTATAATGAGATAGAAGTTAGGTTTGCCTCAAAATTGGTCATGGGTCAATGATAGGGTGATCGATTGTGAGTTTTCTTGGTTGTCACACCTGGTAACACATGAGTAGTATGTTGGATCAAGCACACGTTAGTGGGAGGAAATTTGAACGAAAACATGTTTGAGGGATCAATGCGGCTCCCTCATTAGGGTTTTGCCTTTGTATGGTTTCGAGAATGTTGGATCCATGGTGGATGGGTGGAATTGTCAATTTGTGTGAAGGGTGATGTAGTATAATATTTGCTTGTCAGACCCATTTGAATATTGACTGAGGGCCATTTGTAGGGTATAAAATCCCATTTTGTCTAGACTAGGCCCAAGTCCCTTTGAAGGGGGCACTTGATAAGGTGACTGACCCATAAGGGCAAGACCAATCGACACCATCGACGAGTCAGGTTGTTTGGGAATGTAACTCTAATTGGGTGGTAAATTATGTCCAAGGCTAAATATGGACAATATATTGATAATAGACAAGTATTGTGAGGAAAAGATGAAAAGGACTTTGAAAAGAGAGTTACAGTGCTTGATTGTTGGCATTGGTATTGTATGTAGAATTTCAGTGCCAATTCTCTAGAATAACATTATCTATACTAAGATTTTTCATTGCTAAGAGGGTTGTGAGGAAAATTGAAAACACAACACGTATAGGGCCACTATTCAAAGCCCAATTTGCACCCCATGTTTGTTGCATTGGTTTCCATGTATTGGGGTTTCCCTAAAGAGAAGTGAAACACAAACCTGTTATATAAACTTGTAACCCATGCATAATATAATTGCATCAATAAATGTAATCTATATAATGGGAAATTAATTAACTTTGTAAAGCACCAACCTAGTTTAGGTCACCATCTCCATTTTCGTATTGAATAAGAATCTTGATGTAGTAAACACTTGAGCTCACATTAACGTGGAAATAAATATTCACAAGGCACCCCGTATTGCACAAAATGGCCATCTATAAAAAGAAGCATTGCAAAATAAAATAAAATACTGCAAACCATTTTTGAAATTCATCTATTTTTCTCATCTTCAATCGAGAGAAGATAAATTCCTTCAAAACAATGTAGACATGACTCTAACATTGAGCATATATATATCTCTATGAGGATCAGATGCCATATCTTGGCAGGTAGTACCGTTGAGAACAAACTATGCTTTCCTAGATGATTCGCCAGTGACCACAATAGTGACTTAGCCCATAGTTAATTTCCTCATCCACTTAGAGTTGGAAAACAAAGGAAGGACAAATTCTCTTCTCATTGTTCAAGTAACGTTAAATGTTAATAGAGATTTAAAAAACCACCACCAAAAATATAAATATATTCATTAAATGGTATCTACACTTGTCTACATATTGACGTGCAACCATACATTGGCTTGACATCATTAAAACCTAGACTAAATTAAAATTATTGTGTTGGAAATGAACTTTTTTTACTGTGGAGGAAATGCATTTATTTTTTCTTAAGTTCACTCTTTTTAAACCCTTTTTTTGAAAGTAAAGTTCATCTTTAAATAACAAGTGACCATTTCTTTCTTCTGTTTTCCAGGTTTGGGATGCAATAGGAATTGAGCATTGAGGTCCTAGTGGGTCCCTTATTGAAGAAGTTGCTCTAGCTACAACAAAAATTGTAAGACATTGCTTTGAATCTTTCAATGGCTATGTTGAGGACTTATGTATGAGGAAATTAATTGTTTTTGGTAGTCATCTAAGAAGTAAAAATAATATTTTCTATGCTTACAATAATGAAGGTAAAATGGTTATGGTTATTCTCTAGAAAAAGATAGTTGATATAGCAGTTTTTTCTAGATTGTTTCTTGTCACACAATTTGTCTAATCAAATCCACACAAAATCCTAGAAACATACATTTTAACAACATCCCTTTGCACCAACAAGGAAAATTGTTAGTGTATACCTTTTCCGGCTACTGTTAGGATGGATCTAGTTCACACCTCCATATCCTAAAGCAATAAGCAATTCAAGACTAAGGAAGATTAATATTTATGTTGTATCAATGGTATATTGTGGGGGGAAATCACACAAAAGGTTTTCTTTTCATCCCTACTAGGTACACCTTCAAATATGATTTTTCCTCCAAGAAAGGATTTATCTCAATTATAACACATCATTTAAACTCATTGAAGATTCACTCAAGAACTATAATCTACCCAACAATGTCATCAATTTTTCTAATATCAAACTTATTCTAGTACTTTTGTAATTGTAAGTTCTTTGGCTTACAACACCACCTTCATCCCAAATAAAACGTCATGCTGAGTAATGGGAGCTTAATACCCCAATATGGATAATTATACCATATCCTCATATATCCACTTAGACAATACTTTAGTATTATTTAACTACTCCAATTACCATAATGGCTTAGTGACAAATTCATCTCTCCCGAGGTAGAAATTATACATTAACATAGATGAACAAATTCCTAAAAGTAATATTTCTTTTCCATTTTTCCTAAGAGCCAATAAAATGACCTTTCTTCCTCAAGTACCTCTTCCTAATGTCACCTTCTACCTTTCCCATCCCATTTCCAAGAATAATTTGGATCCTAAATTAGCTTAGGGGGAAGTTAGGGTCATGATTAACAACATTCAAGTCGCTTGAAGACATTTTGTAAGTTAAACCCAACACCCTCGGTCATTAAACCCTAATTTAACTCATCTACCATATTTCAAAGATTTTAGGCAATTATTTCCCATTATTGAGTGTTGGATTTATCATAGACTCAAGGTTAATGGAATGTATCTAAATATGGCCTATTATTGTCTAATGTCCTAATTTATTCCATCTTATATGGGCAAGAAGGTCTCACTTGAGACACATATAATAATTCCGTATAAGTATAGTGAAAAATGTTAAATATTTTAGTGGGATCAAATTCTTTATGATATTATTAGCATCCATTTAAACCACTATAACTAACATCATTATGAATAAAAACTAACATAGATCACCCAAATATAGTATAAATAAAAACACATAGGTAGAATAGTAATCCATTATACTAATAATATGCATAGTATTACATAACTCTAATGTAGAGTGAACACCAAAAAATAATAACAAATGCAATCCCCATTACAACTTATCCCTAATATTGAATCTATTTAAGTACTCTATAGACCTTGCATATATAGGAAACTAGAGTGACCTCAAAAAACTCGAAATTATAATAGAGAATTTACCAACTATAAGTCACTTAACACATAAATAGACTACAAAAAAGTCTATTTCTTTAGATAGATATACAAATTATCTAGAAAACTAGGTACAAAAAACATATGAAATGACTCTTTAACCTTATATACTCAACCTTCTATAAATCAACGTATTCAACCTTCTACATATTTATTTCTATAAATTTATATTTTTTAAAATTTTGTTGAAATTTTTTCCATGCTAAAACTTTGTAAAAAATGATCCTCTACCATGCCTTCCGAGTCACCCCTAAGTTGGATCCTATGCTTCTTATTTTCCTTGTGACCAAAAAAAAAAAAAACAAACAAACACATTTTATATCAAAATATCAAAAAATTTCAAATATCCAATTTTTTCATTTCCCTCCCAAGGTCAAAATATCAAAAAATTTCAAATATCACTTTTTTTCATTTCCCACTGTCGGAGGGTTTGCCCACGGTAAGGAGGAGGGGTGCTTCAATTGTGGTGATTTCAGAATCTGAAGAAGAATAGGGAGCATAGTCTTCTCATCATCGTCAGAGTCCGAGAGGGTGCAGGGAAGCAGGGGCTCCTCGAGCATAGCCTCCATGTCGACACCGTCCTTTTCACTGTCCTCAGGGAAAATATTCGACCGGCGCACAGGAAACTCCACACACTCGGAGCCATCAGGATCCTGGCAGGACTGGATGCTCTTCAGTTGGTCCTTGACGGGCAATGTCTTGGTATTCGCAATGGCGTGCACCTTGGGCAGAGCGTTTCCCTCACTCGCCTCGAGGCTATAGATGAGGTCAAGCATCGCAGTCGCGTAAGCCTGCTATTCTGTCGGATGGATGCCCCGGATGGAGACCGTCGGTGCCTCTGCACCGAACTCGTTGCCGCCCTCTGGCTTTGTTGTCGTCAATTTTACCATATTGAACACTGGCTTGGGCTCCGCAAGCACGGTCATTGGCTTTCTGTTGGCCCGGTAGCAGATATTGTGAAAAACCATGGCTGGCTCCTATACCCTTCAATTTGACTTGGAATCGGGTGTGGAGCCGGACTTTGTGAGATTCGACCTGGTGACCTGCACACTCTGATGGTAGAAACCCTTGAGAATATAGAAAGATTTGGAGTAGAAGGAACAGAGAAGTTGTTATGCTGTGATCCGCTTCCTTACATGTTTTTAGACTTTACCGTGGGTTTAATATATGGGTTTTGTATTTTATGGATCCAGTTTTGTTTGTTCCATTTTATTATGGATTCATGTTTTTATTATTTAACAGGAAGAGTCGAATTTATTGAATCAGAAGTCACACATATTGTTTTCATGGTTGCCTTCCTACTAAAGATGTAGAGATAGAGAGCAGATTGCCCAGCCTTCTCTACGAGGAAACAAGATCTACCTTGCAGAAACAGGGAGGAATATCATGTGGAGTTTGGATTCCATCTATTCGGCAGCGATCATGTGGGGTTCGGATTCCATCTGTTAGGCAACTCGCACAATCAAGAGAATAGTGCGAGAGGATGCTCCTACAAAGCTGAATCAGTAGACATCAGATCCGAAACAACTTACCATGGTATTGTGCTGGTAGTTTATCTGGAAGATATCCACCTAAACATTTGAGTGACATCCTGAATATCTTGCAGAGAAATTGGGATTTTGTTTTCTTTGTTAGATGGGAAGATTGAAAAAATGGTGAGAGCACCCCAAATCAACGTATCTTCTGGAATACTGCTGGTAAATGTGCGTTCTACCAGGAGCCGAAACCTTGTTATGGAGCCCTTGACTATGCTATGAAGACCATCAAGGTGGAAGATCCTATGGCTCTTTACAAGGGGCTTATTCCCATTGTGACGAGACAAGGTCCTTTTACTGTGGTTATTTTCGTTACTCTGGAGCTCAGAAGGATATTATTGAAGGACATGCACTGCCCAAATTTTGATTCTTGTATCGCCATTGTGGATTGCTTGGAAATTAACAGCGAGAATGATATGGATATTATTGAGGTCTTCGGTAGATGAGGCACTTATCATTGATGCCCCTCAGGGAGAATGCAAAGGAAAAACTCATATTTGGGGGCACCCTATTCATCTTAACGGTACGTATTCTTCATTCATAAGCTTTCTAAAATAAAATGAAAGTTACTGTTTATATAAAAAATTTAATTAGGCGTCGTTTGATTTGGGCTCAGTTACTTCAATTACTGCTGAGTATTTTGGCACGGTCTAACTTTCTGTGTTCTATTTTATTTCGAATCTGGCAATAAATTTTCTATATTCTGTTTATATATAAAATTTAGTAAGGTGTAGTTTGATTTGGGTTCAGTTAGACAGCTGATTAATTTGGCAGGGTCTCACTTTTCTGTGTTCTGTTTTAATTTCAAATCTGGCAATACTTTTATAGTAAAAGATAATTGGGCTTAGTTTAATTCATAGTAAAAGTTAATTGTGCTAAGTTTAATTTGGGGTCAATTACTTTATCTCATATCACAGTTATAGTATTTTGGCAGAGTTCTATTTTGCATGCATTGTGATGAGACAAGGTCTTTTTGTATGAGTTAGGAAAATTTTAAATAATCAGTTTTTCTATGATGGGACGGTGATCGGATTGTAATATAAAACAAAAGTAGTTTTCCAATTTACCAATGTCTTTCTTTATTCATGTCACTGAGGTAGATAGAAACATCTTGATATCTATCTATGAGGTAGGAAATTTATTTCCATGAATATATTTTTTATTTTGCTGGCCCTTCCTGGTCCTCCTCGCTTTTGTCTGCTCCCGATCAAACCAATGGCCCAAATGTTAATGGTGTTATAGTATTTTCTATAAATGAAGTGATTGGTTAGGTTGTGAACGAAGGAAGAAATGGTGGCATACCCATTTGATTGAGTTGAGTGAGGAATGAAAGCACAGACAGATAAATGGTGGGAGGGCACCATATTCAAACAAAATATTATCCATGAACATATATATTGGGAACAATTTACTATGCAGTGAGGAAGATTTTGAAGACCTTAATTTTTAGATCTTATTTTACTTGAGCAAGTTAGGAAGATTTTCAAGGATATTAATTATTCTCAACCATTTTATTTAATTGTACAAGTCTATGCTTTCATTGTGTCCATCTATATGTGTATTTCTCTCTACTTAACTTCAGAGAATGTCAAATTGAAGAACCATTTGCCTCGTTCTCAATGTAAACTGCACATAAGCATGTAAATTTGACATGAGAAATTCAAAACTTTAATAAAACTTACAAAAGAAAAAATAACTTTCTGTCTACTCGCTTACAGGGATTTGAAACTGAGAACCCATATGTTGTCGCTTTGTCCAAATATCTGCAAGGTAGAAAAAGGAAATTAGACTAAAAAATAGTGCACTAGTGAAGTTATGGAAAAATTGATTTGTATAAACATGGATAGAAAATTAATTCATTTATTTTGAACATTATGTCTATAAAATGGAGTACCAATTAAGAATAGTCTGAGAGATATAATCAATACCAGCATGGGTATCGCATAACCTACAGTGAATCCCACGCGATCTTGGATGTATATTAGAAAACTATCTACAAACATCTTTCCCAAAAACACACTAAATATCCACCAATTGAAGGAAGATTTCTGAACCTTCTCTTTAGGATCAAATTCATCGAACTGATCGACACCAATGGTGGGATGTTGGACTTTGTACCACCAGTGCCCACAGTAAGAACGTACAAAGAAAAGTAGAAAATCCCAACCTGAAACACGGAATCTTTCTCACAAAATTTGGAGCCTTCAGAGAATGCTCCCAACCTCTCTACACAAACTTCGGAGAATTTCAAATTGAAGAACCATTTTCCTCGTTCTTAATGGAAACTAGACATAAGCATGTAAATTTGACATGAGAAATTCAAAACTTTAATCGAATTTACAAATGAAACAATAATGGTTTCGGAGCAACAGGTCCCTGTCAAGTAGTAAGGGAGTGTTTGAATAATGAGGAATCCAAACCCAACACACAGCTCCATCTAAACATGCTTATGAGCCATCTTGAATGAAAAATCTGAGTTCAATTCACAGCTCCATGTGAACTTGTTTTTGAGCTTTCTAATTGATGGTGAACAGATCATCCTAGAAAAATTTCTACCAGCAGCCAGACCTCTGTATAGGGCATGGAAGGAATCTCAGCGTGATAGAAGTGGTGTGGCGTCTCAATTGCATGGCCACGTCAAAGAGATTGGGGAAAGAATATCGACTCATGTTGAACGTGAAAGGGAAAAGAGGAAGGAGAGTATGATGTTGATGTTGGTTGCATTGACCAAGCCATCGCAAACACAACCCATATTCATACTTACTCCAAAGCGCTTTGTCATGTTGGACATCATGACTAGCCTCCTCACAATCGTGAAAATTATTATCATGCTCCTTTTTTCATGCAAATCTTTCATAGAATCTAGGACACATACATCAACACATACCATTTCTTTGATGAGGATGGGGTTGGCTGTGGGGCTATGTTGGTCACAAAGTAGTTTGAACTAATCTTGTGAATTTGGAGGGTCCCTTTTAGTGATATTGTTATCATCTTCAAGAGGGGTGGGATCTTCTTCTTCTTGTATGGCCGCCACAAGGTCTTGAAAGGTGTTTTCATCCAATATTGTCTTTGGATCCCATGTTTAGCAAAAAAATTATTGAAATATTTTAAGTAGAATTCCCCACCAGTATCATATCTAAGAGAGGCAATATGACAACCTAATTATTTCTCTATTAATGCTTTGAACTTTTGAAATTCATTAAACACATCATATTTTAATTATAGAAAATATACCCACATTTTTCTACTAAAATAATCAACAAACGGAAGGAAGTACCTAGCACCAGTGGTTGATGTCATGTTCATTGGTCCACATATGTCTGAGAGTACCAACTGAAGGGCCCTCTACGCTCTCCAAGCTTGTCCTTCATAAAATGGTATTCAATGTAGCTTCCCTGCTTGACAAGCTTTGCAAACTTTGTGGATTTTCTACAGAATGTTCGGAAGTCCATCTACTAGTTTCTCTCATGCCAACTGAGAGAGATAGGTCAAGTTGAGGCGACCATACCTATGATGCCATAGGGGTGCTATATTTTCCAATAAAAAATACCTTTAACTTAAGATCAATATTAAAAATCTTAAGACCGCTAAAGCTAAGAGATTCATCTAAAATGGATCATTATAATCTTGGACATAGAAAGCACTCATCGTTGCATAGTTTCCCAAAAGGTCAAACAACCTCAATTATATGTTGAACCTACCACTTAATTTGAGGTTCAAATCCTAAGCCATCAAATTCTCAAGTGAAAAGGTGAAATAAGGAAGGTACGAGTCACTATAGGAGATCAAAGTTTCTTTTCAAATCTCTTCTTCCTTCAACTAGAGGGAATGATGAGATCCTACGAGTTTAAACTCTAGTGTTTTCAAAACTTGGGAACATATGACATGAATCATATGAAATGTTTATTTCCATTAAGCATGAGGGTAGGATGATTAACTTAAATCGTCTTTAACACAATCCCTCTAGATTTGTCTCTTCAAATGTGAGGGCACCCACTCTCATAAAGGACATGTTGGGAGTTTAAACTTTAGTGTTTTCAAAATTTGGACACATATGACATAAATCATATGAAATTTTCTTTTCCATTAAGCATGAGGGTAGAATAATTAACTTAACTGGTCTTTAACACAATCCCTCTAGATTTGTCTCTTCAAATGTGAGGGCACCCACTCTCATGTTCGCATTTACTGATATTAGCCTTTAGGAAAAGATAAGAAAATATAAATTGGACTAATGTATCAATCCATGTGAACATGATACCCATACGCTCTCTCACACACTCAATGTGCAAAATTTGTCTCCTAAAGGACATGATTTGGCAGTATATCAGTTTCCTCAAAAACTTAGGTTCGAGTCAATTCTTCATGCAACATGATACTAAGAAGTTGCTAAGTTGTCTCCTACTAATATTCTAATCTGGTCATCATCAGTTCAAAAATTCTAGATGACTCTCATGGTGTTGCAATGTTATTTAATCTTACAAGTTGGCATACATTCTTAGTCCCACAGTGCTGGAAAACTTTCCTCAACTATTAATCCTAAAGAAGCCCAATAATGGGTGAACATGGATAGGCCAGCTTGAATTTTCTCACATGTATTCCATCTCACTTAGACACTTCTTTTGGGAACTCTTATACATTTACTATGTCAGTTTTCTAAGGCCTAAGACGGGAAAAATAAATAACAAGTGTGTGCAAGCACCAACATACTTGACTAGATTGAACCTGGCCTAGTCTTATGATGGATGTACATTTTAAGGGCCTCTTTCCTAATTCAAAATCGCTAAAGATATATAAACTAACTATTTCATTTGTCCTACAATTCCAATAGTTCACATGGCAAGCTTCTCTGCAAATCTCTTTTGTTGCATATGGTAGGCTTCTGAATAGACTAAGCTTGTACTAGCATAATGCAAACATGACCTGCAAATCACCTTTGTGTTTTGGTTTTTGAAGGTTGTTGCATTATTGAATAACTAGTGAAGTATCAACCAGTGAATAAGTTTCAAGCTTTGGAGAAGTCACAATATATATTATAATTTTGTCTTGTAGATTGGCCTCTTGACCAATTTTTTCTAGCAATGCCTCTTATGAAAAAATAAGTTCTTTCCTAACAGGTTATGACCCTCTTGAAAACACCAGGTTCACAAGAACATTGGAAGCAAATATCTAATGCACACATCATGCTACCACTACAAGCCATTGCAGAAAATAGAAACCAAGGTGAAAAAGGATCTACAACTACATTGTAGACGCGTTACAATGACAATACTTTCTTGAATGTATATTCTCCAACATCCATAGCATTACCACAAATAATCATAGTTTGTATTTAACTCCAAATAATATAAATTCCAATAAGAAGTTGTCAATCATAGTTTTACCTTGTGGCAATGATTTTCCTTATGCCATGCTCTCATTTTCAGTCAAAATCTAGATTTCCTATATTGATGACGTTCCTACTGTAATATGACCAACTATCAGACAACTATCTCACTGTAATTCTAGATAAAATGAGCATTGTACCCAAATAATAAAGAAACTGAAAATGATAGTAGATATTGCAGGGTAAGCAACTAAATAGGTAGAAGACATGATATGTTATTCCATAATTCACTACCTTTCCCATTTATAAAATAGTTTCTACAAAAATTT
Source organism: Pinus albicaulis (assembly GCA_034641835.2). Lineage (NCBI taxonomy): Eukaryota > Viridiplantae > Streptophyta > Pinopsida > Pinales > Pinaceae > Pinus > Pinus albicaulis. The sequence continues at coordinate 1,282,335,901 of CM076574.1, read as the reverse complement.
CATTGCATATTAGTTCTTTATGTTGCTATTTATGGAGATTTTGGCTCACACGGGGATTAAAATCAGCGTTTCCATAGGAGATACATATGGCTTATGCAATTTGCATACCATTGCTGTTACTGTAACTAACATTTCCTGATAAGAATTTATAGTTGAAACATTGAATTTACTTGTTTTGGCTTCCTAATTGTTATGTATGGCATATATAATACCAGTTGTCCATTGGGATTCATACGTGACCAAATGAAAAAGGATTTAACTGTTGCTAAATGAAAAAAAATGTGACAAGCAAGGATTGGAGGGATTTTGTGCAAATTATAATGAAAAATAAAAAAGTGAAGGCCTGCACCTCCAGTACAATGATAGCTAGGTTTCCTATTTATAATCTTCTAGAATTATTATTATTATTATTTGTTCGTTTCTTTCTGACCGTTTCTCCCTGGTCAAGGTGTTTCTCAAGTTTGTCATCTCTAAATGCTAAACACGTTGCTTGATGTCTTGCAGTGGAAACACCTCACATCTTAGCATAGGTCCAAGATCTAGTTCTGGTACAATAGCGCAAATTGTGGAAGATATGGTAAGTGCCTGCTATTGAAAGCCTTGCCACTCTGACCCAAGTGTTATTTGGCCACAACTAGAAGGTTAGTGTATTGGGCAAAAGAGAATGTTGTGTGTGTTGATGTTGCACACAGAGCATATTTTTGCAAGCCCTTTTTCCCATCATGTGCAAGGTCAGTTTGCATCTACAAGATGCACATAACATTCTCTTTGCCCAATAAAATAACCTTCTAGTGTTGCATGAACTTCTAGCCTTTTTAGACTAAGGAACTGTCCAAAACTTTGTCACTCTTGGTTCGTAGTTATCCTATGAGTTTAGTTTGATTTCAATACTTTTGCCTTCACATTCCTTCTCAAAGTTTCTGCCATAACCTCAAAGCTACTCTGGTTTGGGGCTGTTCTCTAGATATATCTTGGGGTCTGGACCGACCTCCTGATCTGCTGGCAGTATTTATATGCCTCCAACAGGTATATCAGTTATCATAGGCATTTTTGTTTCTCCAAAATGTTGTTACTCTCGCAAAAGGATGCATTCTAATTTAAGATTATTTCTCCCACAACTCAACATGCTGTGTGCAATGTGGTCCCTGTTGGGTGATTTTGATGGCTTCTACAAAGTAGTTATTAGACAATGCTTCTAACCACTTAGGAAGGAGCTACTTACCGGTGGGTGCCTCTCTGAAAATTGCTAGTATTGATTGTTCATTAGTATATAGAAAAATTCATCGTCGGGGATTAATGTTTCAATTTTATCAGGTGTCTCTTGTTTCATATTCAACACAAGATGGACTTTGCATGCACTCAGTTCATTGGAGCAAGGCTTTCTGGCTTGCCTTGAATATTGACAGCAAGTTACAGAATTGATCCCTAAAGATGGAGCATCATTGACAACAATTCAAGCTCCTCTCAGTGGATGTTTTCTAATCCCTCTTCTTTTGCTCATTCCCCTTGTCATCTTCATTTGTTTACAAGGCATGGAAAAGATACCCATAAGTCTAAATTTTAGCCCAAAAGAAATTTTAATGATAGTGGAAATGTTACGAGAATATTATTATTATCACTAATGGTCTGCCCATTCTAATGAGGGATGTCTTAATCAAAGAGTTCTCAACACATATTTCAATGGCTGAGCAAAAGGAAGGAGAAGGTTAAAATGATTATAGTAAAAAATCCCAGTTACATAAGTGGTTTTTGTGGAATTCCCAATCCATGGTGGGAATGCCTCTGCTACTAAGTATGGTAATTCTAACAATTCAAAAAAAATGGAAAAACAATTTTAAGCCTACAATTAGTCTTAATCATCATTAACTACTTCACTTTAGACAAGGATGCTTTGTTTGTGCAAAATTGTTGCATTATAGTTAATGGTAGTGATAAAAATCTTATTTCACAAGATCATGTGACTTTTCTTAATTTTCCTTCAAAATCTTAACCTTGGTCTAAAATTTTAGGGTTGTATGAAGGATAAGGAACCAATGCAAGTTATTAGAAGGTCTGTCAATTCACTTTTGTTATTGACCACTCTTTGATAGTATTAAGTATGATGGCACTCTTGTTGATTGTTTTGGTCTTATTCCTTGGAAGGTTTTATCAACATGATTGCCATGCAAGCTATTATACGTTGTCTTGAAACTTTCCCATTTTTGGAGAGAAGTTAGCGTCATGCTAGTGATTAATTTGAAACTGTATTTTAGTGGAAAATTTCACTGTTTTTTGGTGGAATAGTTCATAATTTATTCTGATCTTTTTTTGCAAGTGTACTAGTCACGATGATAAATGTGTGGTTTACTTTAGAGGGTTCTCAGTTCTTTCTAGATAATATTTTCATCATTTGATTTGAATACTTCTCTAGTGCTCCTGAGGTCCAAGTTATGTTTATTGGCTGTTTACGTGGAAACTTTTTCCCGAGGTTCTACAAGGTAAATCCAAATGCAAAAAATACTATTTCACATATTGATATTTGTTCAAGACATTCTTGTGCGATACTTGCTTTGCATAAATCTAGATTTCTATTTCGTTATCTATATCAATATATAATAACAGGCCCATGGATTGTTCATATTTCTCAAGCTGTGTAGTTGTTCCTTTCCTGTTGCATGTTTTTTTATATTGTTATGTTGTGATTCAAATTTCTAGTTGTGCTTTCCAGTTATTCTCCTTCGTAGTACATGATTTGTTAGATTATATCAAAATTTATTCTTATTGTCTTTTTATTATGTATATTGAACATATTATTTCTAGCAACTTTTGATCTTCCTCGATTTTCTATTCCTTTGGTGTATCTTTGCACCTTTAGGGGAAATTGATAGTTTAAAGTCTAATTCTTTTAAGGGTTCTAGCTCAATGGAAGAGCACTTGCTTTACAAGCAGGAGGTTGGTGGTTCGATTCCATCGTGCCCTGATATTCATAGGAAATGACGACGATCACTTTTTGGTGACGGATGCTCTTTTGACCATCACCAATGAGCTTATGGTGACATTTTTCGACCCTCGCCAAAATATGAAATGGTGACGGTCAACAAACGCCACCATATATATGCATAAATAGTGACGACCATTAAATGTTTGTCACCGTAAACCTTTGTTGTTGATATGAAATGGTGAGGGTCATTGTTTGTCATTATAGTCATTATTTGTGACGGACCTTGATGTCACCAATGAGTTTATGGTGACGATCAATGAACGTCGCCATATATATGCACCAATAGTGACAGCCATGAAAGGTCCATCACAAAAAATCGCTATTGCTCATATGAAATGGTGACGGTCACTATCTGTCATTATAATCAATATTCATGAGGGACCTTGAATGTCACCACAACACATACTTTCGGCGATGCCACCTTTGGTGACGTTCAGTTTTTTGGTGATGGAGGTTATTTTCCATCACCATTGCTCATATGAAATGGTGACGATCACTATCCATCACTATAAATCATTATTGGTGACAGACCTTGAATGTCACCACAACACCTATACTTTCGGCGACGCCACCTTTGGTGACGTTCAATTTTTGGTGATGAAGGCTCTTTTGACCCTCACCAATGAGCTTATGGTGACCATTTTCGCCCCTCACCAATGTCCTTTTTTATTGTAGTGATATTCTTAGACCTTGTGTGATTTGGATCCTACAAGAGTTTTTCTTCTAATGCTTCTCTATTCGCTCTTAACCTTGGAAGGTAGTGGAAATTCATCGTGTGGTGAAATTGCGAGAAAATTAGACAATAACAATGTGTGATATTCTCTTTATTAGAGAAATTAATGTAAGGTATGGGTGTGACCATGCGAAGAATGTCGGTAAATTTGTTAAGCTCCTGACATTGATTAACTATGTGGTCGTTTTTAACACACAAGGCACATGATATGTTTGACTTGCTTCTTACCTCGTTGGGGAAAGGGGTTGTCTTCATGGTTTTAGGTGGCTGGTGACAATGAGGGCTAGGCCTCGTTGTCCTCAGTTGCCTATGTTGTGGTGACTCGAAACCAACTATGTCCGGACTATTGGTGACGAACGTGCGCGTGATGTCTAGCCTCAGTTAAAATCAAGGGAGATAGGGGTAATGTCAAGCATGGTGTTTATCTTGGCATAATAGACAAGTTTGACGCTCTTTTGTTTTCCAATCCTTTTGGAATACAAGGGTGATTGGGTACCATTTTCAGAATGACACTAAACCTGAGCACTGAGTGATTAAATGGTCACGTTCGTCACACAATATGTAGGCTGGGGCTGGGTGTGTGGGGGTTTTGGGGGTGGTAAGTCATCCTTTTGGTGGATGCCTCTCTTCAAATACATAGAGAATGGACCTAGTTGCTTCATTCTCCTAGGTTGTGGAACTTTCTAAGAACTCAGAATCTGATTTGTCTAAGTTGGAAAGGTTGGTAATGGCCAAGCATAGTGAATCTAATGCTAAATGGAATCAGGGAATGGAGGGACAATGGTGAAGATGGTGGTTATCACCGAATATCTGGAAAGAATATTGATTTGGTCATAGCGCCATGAAGTACACTGGGCTAACCGAGTACCATCTTTGAAACAACTCTAGAGTTGTGCTTGTGCGATCAAATGATCACGTTCATTGCATAATGCACAAAGTTGGTCTTGATGCTGAGGATGGTTATGGGGGAGAGGTGGTTGCTCAGGTGTCTGTCTCTCATATATATATATATATATATATATATATATATATTTGGTCCTTGTTGCTTTAGTCCATTAATTTGTAGTGTTGTCTGTGGATTTTGTGTCTGATTTTGCTAAATCGATATTTTCCACGATGAACATCGCATGAAATCAAACATTGATCGAAGACTATGGAGGTTGGGACAACAACGCACGTGATGGTTTCTTTGACAGATGTGACACGTGTGTCTTATGTGTTGCAATAAGTTGCTTTGGGAAATGTGTGTTGTTGGGTACCAACGGTTGCCAGCCCTTAATTCAGGGCACTGTATGATCAGTTGATCGGGTTCATCGCACAATGCGCAAACTGGGGCATGTGGTGCGGCCTTTCTTTTCCTTTTTTGAGTCGTTGGGTTGGATGAGTACAAACATGATGTAGGTTCTTCTCATACATACAATATAATTTTGGACTCGTCCGCTTTCATTTGTACGGATTCGACGGAGGTTTCCTCAAGATTAGATTATTCTAAGGCTTGCAATGCATCCCTATATCGAGGCATCTCCAGGCAATGATGGGTGTAATTCCCATAATGGTCGCATATGGTGCACGCACGATTGGTGCATAATGCTTTCCCTTCGTTGTTCGTGTTCGTGTTCCTTTTTTTGGATCTTTGAGGTCACGACATTTCTTTCGCTATGTAGAAGAGGTTTTAATTCTTCTAATTTCGGGAAAATATTAGTAGGATGACCTACGATATCGCACAATGCACAAGGTTGTAATGCCCTAGCTAACTTGTGGGTTTCGACCTTTTTCCCTTTTTTTATTCCTCTTGCTAATGCCAGTTGGCGCCACTACAAGTGTTTCTTTAACTGCTATGACCTCTTGGGGGTAATAGGGGTCATACCTGTAGAAGCAATCCCTAGGATTTCTAGCATGGCTGGAGGGACCAAATACCACACGGGTATCACAAAAGCCATATTTGGCAATGTCATAGTTTCCATGACTTGTTTTGATACAAAACCAAGTGGGGGATACAAAAATGGGGTCTGTGAAATGGCGTATGGTAGGAATGTCATATATGTGGCTTCGACATCCGTATTATTGGTTTATGCTTCTCGGCTGGTTTCGATGTTTGATGAGCTCATCATGCACACCGGTGCCTCCGTGCTTTCGGTGATCCAGGTGGATAGTGGTGGCCACCCGCCTATTCCACTTGGGCCCCCACCATTGTCTCTTTCAATTTTTCAGTCTCGGCATAACTTACTATTTTTAGCAGTTTTTCGGGTCCTGAACTTCTGGAGCCATTTTGAGGCCCTAAATGACGTTTTTTGGGCATCGCGCCTCCAGAAACCAAGGCATGGCAGCTAAAGACAACCCTAGTTTCAACTTCCCAAGGACGTAACTTTGGCATACTATCTATGTTTGACGCACATGATACATCATTAGAAAGCTCTATCCGAGGACTACAACTTTCGCCATGAATATCATTCCGAAACCAAGGCATGGCGGCTAAAGACAACCCGTCAAAGCCACAAGAAAATAACAGCACCACAAAGCCAAAGAAGGACATGGGAAAGTGGTGTGAGTTCCATAAGAGCTCCTGAGCAAAGTTATCCATCATCGCATTCCTTTGTTTTTCGAGGGCCTCCTCAAGCAATATTTTGATAGGATCTCTTGCTCCCTCATCTTTCTTTTCGTCCCCCATGGGCGTCCGTCGAGGTTTGCGAGGCTGATCTTGCAAAGGTTCCACCAGATCGAGCCCTAGCTCCTTATACCCCGACCTCGTTGGGGACATGCAAAGAAGGATCGAGAAAAAGCAGACCGCTCTGATACCACTGATCCAGATTTATGCAGGAACGCAACAAAATAAACATATAACCATAAATACAGAGATGCAGTGGAAATAACACTTCATTTCATTAATATCAAAGAACTGAAATTTGCTTACAGACAGAATGGAAATAAAACTAGCTAGGGCGCTGGTAGTTATCTCTGAGAAGAGATGTGGCGGCTACAGGCCTCTGAACTGAGTTACAATGAGGCTTGAGGGCCTATTTATTATTGAGAAATAATGGAGAACCCTAAACATCCCAAAAACCTAACCCTAGGAGATGAAGCGCCAAAACTATGGGCCCCGTTTGGGTAAATTGGTGTTTCAACTTCCCAGGGACGTAACTTTGGCATACTATCTCCATTTGACGCACAGGATACATCATTAGAAAGCTTTATCCGAGGACTACAGCTTTCGCTATGAATATCATTCCAAAACCAAGGCATGGCAGCTAAAGACAACTCGTCAAAGCCACAAGAAAAGAACATCACCACAAAGCCAAAGAAGGACATGGGAAAGTAGTGTGAGTTCCATAAGAGCTCCACTCACAACACAAGTGAGTGTCGGGCCAAGCAGTCGCTAGTGACCAAGATGAGGGCTTCTAGCCGGGGATGTATGTTCCGTCCCTAACCGTAATCGAAAAGGGGAAACAAAAAAGGGCGATGGCCGATGCGTAGCTCAACACCGTTGCTACCAAAGATCTGTAAAGGAGGAACCAGAAGATCCAGAGGAGGAGGAACGTCTCTTCCACTCCCAGATGTGGGTAAAGGGCTCCCCGGTACAGTTCATTGTCGACAATGGGAGCCAAAAGAACCTCATTTCAGCAGATGCCGTGAAGCAGTTGGGCTTGCCGACCACAGCTCACCCACATCCATACACCATCGGGTGGCTTCACCAAGGACGAGATCTCCGCGTCAGCCGGCAGTGTCGCCTTCCCTATAGCATCAAGCCCTTCACGGATGAGGTATTATGTGACGTTGCTCTTATTGATGTTTCTGATGTATTATTAGGACAACCATACTTGTGGAAGCGTCATGCTGTGTATGAGTCTCGAACTCGTGCTGTTATTGTTACTTTGGGAAATAAGTTGTACAGGATACCAGAGGTACCACCTCCTGCCGCTATCTTTCGAAGCATCGGTAAAATACCCGTAAGTTCATTTCTCAAACTAGGAAATTTGTTTTCCAAGGATCCGCCCCTGCAAGAAGATGGCCATGACCCCCAGAGCGGTGGCCTTCACGATTTACAAAAATGGATAAGGTTGTGGAGGAGTACAGTGACATCTTCACCCTACCCACAGGGTTCCCTCTGCATCGTCAGTGTCGAAGCACCCGATTGATCTTAATTTCAAAGGCTGTTACCCAGCTTCGGGACCGACTACTTGCTGCTTCTGCTTCCTGAGAACATGAAATAAAGACGCAGTATTCAAGATGTCGTTGCGGGTAAAGGCCGCCGTACCAAGTTCATCTCCCTGTGGGAGCCCGATCGTGTTGGTACAGAAGAAGGATGGGACGTGGAGACTCTGTATTGACTATCGGGCGCTGAACAAGATCACTGTCCGGAATAGGTACTCAATCCCACGGATTGATGACCTTCTGGACCAACTCCAAGGTGCAAAATATTTCAGTAAGATCGACCTGAAGTCTGGGTATCACCAGGTACCAATTGAACCCTCTGATGTGTGGAAGACTGCCTTCAAAGCTAAGGAAGGCCTTTTTGAATGGCTAGTCATGCCTTTCGGGTTGACGAATGCTCCCGCAACCTTCATGAGGATGATGGACGATATCTTGCGGCCATTCACCAACTCCTTTGTAGTGGTGTACTTGGATGACATTCTAATCTTCAGCAAGACTTGGGAAGAGCACCTTCAGCACATCCGACAAGTCCTCCAAACACTGCGGCAACACAAGTTGTGTGCCAATTTGGAGAAGTGCACATTTGGCATGACCCAGGTTCAATATTTGGGATACATTATTGATGAAAGGGGGGTGCATGTGGATCCAGCCAAGATCCAAGTCATTCGGGATTGGCCAGCCCCAACCACTATAACAGAGCTTCGCAACTTTCTGGGTCTTGCTAATTTCTACCATAGATTCGTGTTGGCATTCTCTCATATCACTTGGCCCTTGAGTCAAGTCACCAAGGGAGGAGCGAGAGAAAAATTCTTTTGGTCGGAACCTCAACATAAGGCATTCACAGAATTGAAAAATCGCCTCTGTTCTGCCCCAGTTCTCACGTTACCAGATTTGCAACAGCCATTTTAGATCGAGACAGATGCCTTTGACTATGCTATTGGGGTAGTTCTTACTCAATAGGGACATCCAGTGGCATATCACAGTGAGACATTGTTGGAGACAGTTCGCAAGTATCCCACCTATGACAAAGAAATGTATTCCATTGTGCAAGCCTGTCGACAATGGAAGCATTACATTTTGGGGAAGGAAACAATCATCCACACAGACCACCGGCCCCTGCAGTTCATACAGACACAAGGGAAGCTGCAGAATGATCGCCATCAGAAGTGGTCCACATATCTGCAACAGTTTCATTTGAACATCAAGTACAACAAGGGTAGCACCAATAATGTTGCAGACTGCCTCAGCCGACCACCGAACGTGGCGCTCACCACCGTGCTCAACTCTTGTGGGCACGAGACTTCTGATTGGCCGCTTCTCTATGAGAGTGACCCAGAATTCGGCCACACTTACAAGGCACTCTTTGGGGGTACGCAAGTTCCAAATTTTCACCTCCAAGATGCACTTTTATGTCACATGGGACACCTTTGTGTTCCTTCAAGCGAGCGTGCCAAGATGATATGGGAAGCACACTACAGCCGAGTCGCTGGGCATTTCGGGGTCGAGAAAACAGTAGCAATCCTGCAAAAGTATTTCTATTGGCCGAACCTTCGAAAGGATGTCGAGAAGCACATCAGATCCTGCACTGCTTGTGCCATTGCCAAACCGACCATCAAGAAGCAAGGCCTATATACTCCACTACCTACCCCTAGTCGACCGTGGGAATCCATCTCCATGGATTACATGCCGGGCCTGCCTTCTACTAAGAATGGAAATGACTGTGTTTTCGTGGTCGTTGACAGATTCTCGAAGATGGCCATCATGGCGGCCTGTAAGAAGAATATCACAGCAGAAGCCACTGCTAAACTCTTCTTCGAACGAGTGTGGGTGCACTTTGGGATCCCACAGTCTATCATATCAGATCGAGATAGCAGGTTCCTCAGCACATTTTGGTCCAGCCTCTGGTCAATGTTGGACACAAAGCTCACCAAGTCCACAGCTTTCCATCCCCAAACAGATGGCCAGACAGAGGTCGTCAACAGAATGATTGTACGCATTCTGCGCATGTACAATTCAAAGCATCCACGCACATGGGACGAGAGCCTCCCCTATGTACAACATAGTTATAACCAGTCTCTCCATAGTTCAATTGGCCATAGCCCCTTTCAGGTGGGCTTGGGATTCCAGCCACTATGTCCCATTGACGTAGCCATGCCATTTGCAGCTGCTCAGGCCGATTCAGCTCATGTCCAGTCTGAAGTTGGCAAAGCAAGTAGCTTCATCGAGCACATTCAACACATCTGCCAACAAGTTCATGATATATTGGACAGAGCCAATGCGAAGTACAAGCAGGGCCATGATCAACACCGGGTGCCACACAACTTCCAGGTGGGCGACAAAGTATGGCTGCATTTGCAGAAGGAGCGCCTCACTGGACCCCACCACAAGCTTCGCCCACTCTGATACGGGCCATACACTGTCACCAAGGTTGTAGGGGAAAATTCCTTCGAGCTTAGTATTCCACCATTCCTTGGTCTGCACCCAGTCTTCAATGTGGATTGCCTTCGTCCTTACTTCCCACCTCTACTGGACACCTCGGACATTGCAGAACAACTCACACCAACAAAATTAAACCTAGACTGCATGGAACAGGCCACCACAGATTTTATCATGGACATGCAACTCAAGAACACTCACCAACAGAAGATCCAACTGTATCAGGTTGTCAAAGTTGGCCAACTCCTGCCCCAAGGAAAGTGGTTCACCAGGGACCAAGTTTAACAGAAATTTCCTCATCTCAGGGAGGAACTGAACGCGATGGGGACCATTGTTTCCTAAGGGGGGAGGAATGATCTAGGTGGATATTGGTGGCCACCCACCTATTCCACTTGGGCCCCCACCATTGTCTCTTTCAGTTTTTCAGTTTCGGCATAACTTATTATTTTTAGCAGTTTTTCGGGCCCTAAACTTCCGGAGCCATTTTGAGGCCCTAAACGACGTTTAGGGCATCGCACCTTCAGTGAATATCATTATGTTTTGAAATGATATTCGTGGTGAAAGTTTTAGTCCTCGGATAGAGCTTTCTAATGATGTATCATGTGCACCAAACGGAGATAGTATGCCAAAGTTATGTCCCTGGGAAGTTGAAACACCAATTTACTCAAACAGGGCCCATAGTTTTGGCGCTTCATCTCCTAGGATTAGGTTTTTGGATTTTAGGGTTCTCCATTGTTTCTCATAATAAATAGGCCCTCGAGCCTCATTGTAACTCAATTCAGAGGCCTGTAGCCGCCACATCTCTTCTCAGAGATAGCTACCAGTGCCCTAGCTAGTTTTATTTCCATTCTGTCTGTAAGCAAATTTTAGTTCTTTGATATTAATGAAATGAAGTGTTATTTCCGCTGCATCTCTATATTTATGGTTATATGTTTATTCTGTTGCGTGCCTGCATAAATCCGGATCATTCGGGGGCTTCCCCTAGTACAATAGGGGGATCTCTAGGAATGAGCCTAGGATAGATGATGGTTTGAATTGGTATGGGCCAAATTATGTATACTTTGTGAGTAGTTTCGTGGTTGTCTCTACGTATGGTAGTACGACATCTAGAGTAGTCATGGGTTTCTTATCGTAGTACGTGAGTTGGTCGATGGTGATGATACGATCATCGTGAGGGAACATTGTCACCCTAAATACAAAGGATGTGATCGCGGTCATGGCGTACATGTAACTACTCCCGAGGAGTATATTGTAGTCTAGTTGTGTGCCTAAGACCTCAATGTATATAAGAACTATTTTTTCAGCCAGGTTCACTAGGAAATTTTGATAAAGACCAACGGAGGCTGATGCACACCCATTGTATGCTCTAAGCATGATGTCAGATGGTTTCATCCACTATGCATTGGTGTATGGTGATATTCTGAACTGAAACTAGTATTTGGAAAGCGACTAGAGAAGGAAGCTTATGGATTCCCTTGTCTAGGTCAAAAATCATTAATCGAGAATCAAAGGGGTCGATTGCACCTAAGGCAGAAATTAAGGCCTTCGATGTGTTGGGCATGATTGTAGGACTTCCAATGCTGACATGGTTGTTCGAGATTGAGCCAAGTCATCCACTATACTATAGCTATGAGCAGTTATGCAATGATGTCCTGCACACCTAGTTGGTCCTTTGAACATTCTTGGAAGAGGCTCGATAGGTACTTTGGAGATAGTACGGCGTGGTCGGTGGACTCGTACTTGTACCTGATGGGTTAGTACCTAGGGGAGTTTCATAGTTCCTATTCCGTGTTTGGAATAACAATTATTATCTAGCCATGTAGATTTTGTAGTTGTTCCCTCCAGTCTCGTTTTGGGGTGGTTGTCGTTTTTGGGTATTAACAACTCCTTAGTAGGGGAAAGGTTCCTGCATTATCGCAGCCTGCTGGGTAGGTTCCCCTTGTCCTCAATTACCATGAAGTCTTTTTAATTTGGGGATTTTAGGAAAATGGTGAATGTAATGCCCACAGTCACCACATATGGCACAAGAGTGATTTTTCCTTAGATTGGGTCTCTTTTTTTCCCTTGGGAGTTATTACTTGGTTCCTGGTTTTGATTTCGGTTGGGGTTGCCCCTAGCCTGAGACCCTGGGGGGAATTTTTTATTACTGCCCCCTACCTAGGATCTCCCTTTTGCTTATTCCTTGGATTTTTCTTTGCAGTGTTTGGAGGATTATTTCTATTCTTCTGATCATAAGATTGTCACTGTTGAGCCTGGGATGGTTGCACAAGGTTCACTGGTGCATTGTTTTGCGTCGGTGGTGGATTTTGTGCGGGAAAAGGGGAGTATTGGTTCCCATGTCCTTGGTTGGTGTATGGTTATTGGGGTGGCTCTCATGTATCAACATTCTTGGCTGAGTACTAGTTCCCATGCAGGGGGGATATGAACCTCCCTGATGTTGATGATATGGCATCGCCCTGTTTGTCACGTTATGCAATGATGTAGGGTGACTTTGGTGGTACCCGGGTTGTGATACGTTATGAGTAGAATCGTAAGAGTATCCTGGGTACTGATAATTGTTGCTTGGTTGACCTTAGGCCAAGTATCTTATCAAACCATCAACGGTATTGGATGTGCCTGGTAACTCTCTATAATTTTGCAAGCTCAGGGCATTTGGCAGGCCATTGTCAATATATCCTGAATGGGTGTAAATGAGTTCATGTTGTTGGGCTTTGCTAATGGCGTCTTCCTCTGAGGTAGGTTTTTGCGTGGCCATGTCTTTTGAAATCTATGCAGTGAGATTTTTCAAAAATAAGTCCAACAGAACTCTGTCGTCGAGGTTGGCTTTGCACAAACTATGACGTCTCCACCATTCATGGAGATGGTATGATATATGAACGAATTTTGTTTGTCTGAAATGTGTGAGAAGTTCCATTACCGAGTCATGATGAATGGGGAATTGGAAATATGTGAGGAATGTAGTAGTGAGGATGCTAAAGGTTCCATGCGATGCAGGTGACTGCTCGACATACCATTTCACTGCAGGCCCTATGAGGGTGCGTTGAAATAGTCTCAGTCGAATGGTATCATCAATGATACTATTCGACAAACACCACAAGTGGAAAGTCATTATATGATTTCCAGGGTCTTTCACTTGCTTCCCTTCAAATTTTGGTATATCAGAAGGGAGCTTCATGGGCATGGGGGGCCAATTAAGGCCATGTGCAATGGGGCCATTCATTAACTTCGTTATATCTGGAATATTTGGTGATGCTAAGAAGGGTAACTGCAAATTGACTGCCATTGTACTCTGTTGAGTAACATGTATTTGAACATGTTGGTTCAGGGGAGGTGACTGGGGAATGTTACCCTGTGGCGTACCTTGATGTATATTTATTTGAATCCTCGGAGAGGTAGCTACCCTTTTATCTCGAGGAGTCGTCGGAGGAGTTGAGTGTGGTGACCTTGTTGGGGTTTCCACTGGTGTTGTCATTGGTGACCCTTTCTAATCAAAGATGCCCCGATAAAGGATGTTCCGATAATGGTGGTCATGTGACGTCCTCCGTACCTGAATGGCGAGAGGGATGACACTCCTTCCTTTAATGGGGGGAGTTTTAAGAAACGCCTATATCGACGGGGTCCCGTTGGGTCCCCTATTATGTCAATTAGTGCGACCTTTTGTGATTTGGGAGGTAGGATGATTCCTATCAAAGAATAAATATAATCACATGCATAAAACAAAGCGAAAAAATGAAAAGGTGATTTTTATCTTTAACTTTACACTATGTGATCAATCAAGCAAAAAATAAGGTTTTGTTTGTTTTGCCTATGATACCAAAAGCATATATAGACCTAATCGTCGTTACACTCTCAATGTAATTGGGCCTTGCGAAGATATCTTCTGATGGGTACTGGGGACAACGTCTCGAAAGAACTGGAAACACCTTTGAGCAGCTGATGAATTGACTAAGGTAATGGTATGAGGATCGAGTGTTGCCTACACTATCATCTATATGGAAGGATGCCCTATTTTTGGCCACTAAAGTACCATCGTCCCACGTGAACATTCGAGTCTTGAGCTTCCTGGTAATCGATTACCAATACTGAGCACTAGATGGGTTAGGTAGCCCCAAAGAGTACCACACGCATGGGCATAATCTTAACCCCCTCTTAAAGGAGTCTCTATAATGCTCCAGTATTCATTCCGTGGGAGTATAGAAAAGTTTGAAGCTCCCTAAAATGTCAACATATATGTTTCAAAACGTATGATGACCATGACGATTTATTGGATACCTACCCCCAATGATCCTAACCTGAAATATAATTTCTTCTGTGGCCCCTGTGGGGAGAATTTAGTGAGTTCAGTTAATGATTATTTTTAGAGAGTCTCAATTTTTCTTAGGGTGTGCCTTGGTGAAGTAACTGTAAGAAGAGAACAAAGGTCCCAAAACACTGGGTGCCTTATGGTCCAATGCTTACCGATACTTTGTGTGTGTTTTGGAGTGAACAATCACAAGTGTTATGAGATGTGGATTTGTGATGATCCTTTACAATCCTTTTCTAATTACCCTATGTGTGGTTGTTCCTTGCAAAAATTGAAATGATGGGCGGATGATGGGTCGCTTACACCTTGCTTAATTAAACAATGTTTGCCCTATAGGGAGATGGAAAATTGTCTTAGGAAAGTGTTCATATGCGTACCCAGGCTCATAGAGAGGTGCAAGGGTGGCAGAGATTACTTAATTTCTTTGTTGATAGTTTGATCCTAGTCCCAAATCTTAATGTAAAATTGAACTAATCTAATGCAAAAATTTGACAAACTTGAACTAGCAAAAGATATGTAGATATATGAGCCACTTACTCTTTAGTAATTAAGCTACATGTTTTGTATCTTTTATCAACAAATAATTTGTTAGGAAAACATATGTGGATTTAAGGCCACTTACTTGCTCCCTATTTAAACTATGTGTAATTTGCGAAATAAAATACTAAAATTAAAACTACCTAGTTGCTAAGCTAATTCGAGGTTAAACATAGCACCTAAGTGTCCTAATAGTGGTGAAATACAGATACAAAGTGATGGGAAATTATTAGGGGTTGCAAATCACCTTAACAATGGGAAAAAGTAGCCAATTTTCGCTTGTTGGTCTGCCGTGCGGGTTATCTTCCCATAGGCGCGGAGCGCGCATCAGTTGGAGCACAAAGTGCGTTATCGGGCAGAATGAAGAAAATTGGCCTCTCTACTGTGCAAAACTTTTCACTAAGTGTGATTGGAGATGTAGAGAGAATTTCAGGGTGGTTTGCAACAAATCGAGCAGGAAGAAGGACCTGCAACAACAACCATTAACTCAACAAGAAAGAATCCAATGGAGTTACCATTCCTGTGGTAGTGTATTTGGTGCAAGGGTGTACGAAATACACTTCTTTAGCAAGATGTTTGCTACTTGCACAAGGTCATAGAGAAAAATGATTGTCTATTGTTAGTGGAACATATATGACATAATGTAAACTAAGTTTGAGGGACAACTAAGCATACAACACTAAAAACAAAACAAAACACAAGATGAAAAGTACAAAAGCTCAATGGAGAAAACAACCTAATAACACAAGTGGAGAATTCTCCCTTGATTAGGTGGTGGTGGTAAAAAAGATGCAATGCTAAAACACTTGAAGAGGGTCCTTTGAACGATGGAGCTCAAATACCCAAAATAAGGAGGTCTCCTTACCTCGAGTTCCTGCAAGCATCTCTTCCCTCTCTCAAAGGATGGTAGATCAAGATCAAATGGTGGACCTCTCTCTCTTGGACTAAGATGCTGGTTGGCCAACATATGAGTGCTTCCAATCACTCTGCTGCTGGACTATGCAAGGTGGCTTTCTATGAAGCAATTTGGCCAGCATAACAATGTGTCTCCAATTCTTCTTCCAAAGGCTGCTTTATATATACATTTTTGAGTTCCTGCCCCTTTATCTCGGCCCAAGATGGATAGTGACATAAGAGTGGAGGAGGGAGTCCTTTATGTGCTACATTTAAGCCTCAAGGTGGCTCAAAGTAGACTATCCTTGGCAATATTAAGTGGTCCTTGATGGTGACGTTTCGCCATCCTCGGGACCATGCGGCTATCGAAGGAATAGCCACGCAAAAGCCCTTTGTTTCCAGTGCGATGTCCATTAAATTGTCTCTCAACCTTAGGAAAAAATAAATTTTTGTCTGTTCTAATGTATTCCTTCTCTAAAAATCTTCATCTGTACCTTCCGCTTGACATTTTTAATGTCCTTTTCCTGTACGATTTTCTGGTGTTAACAGTGTCCCAACTCATGACAGTGAAAATTTTTAATATTCAACAAGTCCTTATTCTTGCTTGCTTGAAAAAAAATGATTTGGAATGGGATGACTTCCCTTTACCTTTCTTTGCCTTTCCATCCAAGGCACATTTCTCCTCATCATCATTATTGGATGATGATCCATCTCTAATGTTTCGCTAAATCTCTTCTTGCACCAAGTCGGACCAAAAACGATCCCACTTTGGTAGCTTCTCCCTCCCATTTACCGAATCCTAGTAGTTGTGCCAACTCTTGGGAAGGCCTAGAAGTTCTAGGTTGACCAGATCATCTTTGAAGACTGTTACATCAACACTTCCAAGCTCATCCCGACATTGGGTGAACTTTGTCAAGTACTTTGGTATTGTATCGCCCTTCTCCATCTTGATTTTTTTGAGCTTGTCCTTCAATGCCAACTTCCTATGGTCACTGTTGTTCTAAAACAAGTATGTCAAGGCCTTCCACATTTCATATGGAGTTTCCTTTCCATGGAGGTTCTAGACAATATGATCTCAAACTCCTTCCAGTAGGATCCTTATCGCCTTTGCTACATTCTTCTTCCAGTTCGCCAGATCTTGAGCATCAGCTGTTGGAGGCTTAGGAATATCGTTGTCTATGAAATCCTTTAGCCTGTTATCATCTAACACTACTTCCATCATGTCCTTCCAGGCTATGTAATTCGAGCTGCCCTCAAGGGCATACTCAAGTCTCAATCCATAGAACAACATCCTGATCCTGCTGCTAGTCTTGAAGAATAGGTCTACAAATTCGATTCACCTGCACACACACACACACAAAAAAAAAAAAAAAAAGAAGAAGAAGAAGAAGAAGAAGAAGACTCGTATTATTCTCTTCTATAGTGATTTCAACTCTGATACCATGTTGAAATTCCTTGTAGATTCAAACTACTAATTGTAATTTGCTAAAACAATGGACTTGAATCTACACTACCAATTGTGGAAACCAATTTAAACGGTTGCGAAATCATGAAGCATACAAGAGAAAGAATTCAATAAACACATTACATAATGATTTCATGGGCAATCCACAACTAAAAACCCCGCTACATGTATATTGCAATAGTCAAAAAATATGAGAAGATTAAAATACTTTTCTCAAGCTTGTGAAACCTCTGCACTATCTCTATTTGTCTCATTGCTTCCTAGACAAACCTAGGCCAATACATAATCATTTTTTGGCTTTCCCAAGTCCTTATTTCCTTGTGTCATTCCTTGGGTAATTAGTCCTTATTAATTAGGGAAATCCCCATCCAATAATTCACAATCCATCAATGGCCTTTCTCTTATTGTATGCACCACCTGTACAATTTGGATGATTATACAACTTATAGTACACTTCGCTTGAACTCCAATCTCATCTAGGTAACTCTCAATTCACACTTGCATGAGTTATTTATTGTTGGTCTATCAGTTCTCTGGTTTATCATTGAGTTTGGTTCAAGTTCCACTTCCACACTTTGACCTTCCACTAGTTCCTCCAATAGTTGGAACTAGTTAAACTAGATTTAACTCAGACAAACTGAATTAATTAATTATAACTCAAAATAAACTCAACCAAGGCTCCTAAAAAGTAGGAACTACTGTACATGACTCAAGTTAGACCCTCAACTCGAATTAAATGAACCAACTAAGTCAAACTAACTTAGTTAACTCGTACAAGTTGTCATGAGATGTGGAATTACAATTTTCTTCTAATTTAATTCAAGGGAAAAATAAACTAGCAATTGCACCACATGTTGCAAAGGAAACACTGTAAAGCCTTACCATAACAAAGAATAGCCCACAATAAAGAAGATGTGATATGTTATGCAATTTAATTGAATATTTAAATTACAAATATCAATTATTTTATTTTATTTTATTTTATGTATATGACCATACGAGGCAAAAAAACATGTAAACCCTAGTTGAAAGTCATATGCTTATGAATACCCTATAGCCCACAATAAAGAGGATGTGATATGTTATGCAATTTAATTGAATATTTAAATTACAAATATCAATTATTTTATTTTATTAAGTATATGACCATACAAGGCAGAGAAGCATGTGAACCCTAGTTGAAAGTCATATGCTGCATCTCCCTGTCCATGATATTTTTCACTCCCACTACATTTATGAACTCTACCATCAACAATGATTGCATTTAATGGTCATGTTCATCCTATTTATCCTTCTTGGAATATGGTGGTATTGGGATACCAACCTAAAACAAATCTCAATAATGTTCTAAAAGTTGTTTTTTTCCAATACAACGACGAGGCAAAGCCATGACTCCATATTTAATTCTTCAAGTAAAGGCCTTTCTAAACAAAATATACAAATATCACACCCTATAAGTGAGTGGCTTGAGAGCAAGGATAAAATAACTAATAAATATGCTTGCATTTTTTCCCAATAAACACAAATACAAAGAAGGCTCAAAATTACATTAAAGTCAATTATATTTTCATTATATTGGTTTATTTCGTTATAATCATCTGATTGTTTTGAAGATGGTTACAGTCAATTATTTTAACTGTACTTCAATTTTCAAAATAATTTCTTTATTAAATTGAGAAGCCTAGGATGCTTCCATGCTTTCAAACCTGCAAAAGATAGAAGATTATCGGATTTACCTTTGTATCTTGCACAATATTTGAAGCTACGGAGTAGTCTCGTCTTCAGATACGGTGAACGTTTCTTGAATCTTATATTATATGGAGTAAGTTGACTTCAAACAAATCTAAATGATGTTTAGATTAAGACACTCTTACTCGAACATTTCCATCCAATGTATACTCAATTTTACTGTAATTTTACACAATTTTGAAGGAACTAGTCTAAGAAGGGAAAGCCACGTAAAATGAAGTAGAAGTTCCAGTGAGAACTTTGGTTTACTACATTGGATTTCCTGTAAGCCAAGCCACATAAAATGAAGTAGAAGTTCCTGTGAGTACTCTGGTTTACGACATTGGCTTCCCTGTCGTGTTTTTAACGGCCTTGTCCAACGCTGCCGCTTGAAGCTCATCCCAAATTTTTTCAACATTGGATATGAAATTTATAAAATACAGGAAAAAAACACTCTCATGAGCCATATTTTACTCTCCCATGAGATATATGGACTTCAAAAAGGGTAAAAATTATCATACCTTGAAACGTGGGATGTAGAAGGCAAGCCTGCAATGCCAAGATTCTTAGATGGTGAGCGGAGCATGTAAACTATGGAGATAGGGTAAAACACAGGGTCTCTTTTCGATGGGGCGGAATGTAAAGGCATTAATTAAGTTCCAGATTATTGTTATCCAAGGCCATACCGTGATTCGGTCTGTGAGATCAAGTGAACTGGAGCAGGCATTGCCTGAGGATTCGATGTCACCCGCAGGACAAGGAATAATTAATCCATCATCTAGTAAATTGACAATGAAGTGTTTATACAACCGTCAGCAATCGAATAGGGGTAAATACAGCACCAGATTAATAAAGATTCAGGTTAAAATAATACGAGGAGCGAAAAAAAAAATCTTAATACCTGGTTGAATAAGCTCGAGTATCTCGCAACCTTTTAACCATGAAGTGAATCTTGGAGGAAGCTCGACAGAACCTGATTCTGGCAATGACTTAACTCTCGGGGACAACTTAACAAAACATGATTCTGGAAATGAAGCGAGTCATGGAGGCGGCTCAACAGAACTTGATTCATTTTGTTTCGAGTTCTTAAACTTGTGTTCCAGCAATGAAGTGAAACTTAGAGGCAGTTCAACAGAAGTTGCTTTGTGCTGATTCGTATTCGTGGCGTCAGTTGTTTGCTGTTATCCTTTGTTTTTATCCCTGTGATGGAGTGAGCCAAGCAATTACTGAAACAAGAAACACGACATCATCTGATTTGCGAATGAATTCGGGAATACATAATGTGATGAAGCAGAATATGGCCATTTGCAGTCAAACTGACATTCAGTTTGATCCATAACTAACGAAATTCAGTAACCCAAGAAACAGAAGAATGGGAACGACATTTCTGTTATTTCGGTGGACAGGTGTGAGACACGTGTATGCAAAATGGTGTCGCATGACAACCAACGACCAAAAATAATTTAATCGTCTAACACAAAGATCTGACAGTCATTGCATTGCCAAACTAACTCCAGGAAAGTTGTTTTCATATAAAAACTCTTTACAACGTAATTAGAATCTTTCTTGATGTCATTTTCAACATGTCATTCGCCAGAGAATCACACATAGTATGGCAAAGGTTGGTCAAAGGAGCATGAAGGCGTGAACAATAATTGACTTGGAGCGGGATAGGAGAGAAGAAGAAGTAATATAGGATACTCTAGGTACTTTTGATAAAGGGAAAGATAGATTCCATAAGTTTAAAGAATTCACGACAAAATTTATGTCTCAAATTAAAAATCTCGCAGTAGATACAAATCAAACCAAAAATCATGTAGTGGACATAAATCAAATTAAAAATCTAGCAGTAGATACAAATAAACTTTAAAACCCCGCAAAAGAAACAAATCAATCCAAAACTCCTACAACAAAGATAAATACAAAATTTGATTTTCCATTTGAACCTTCTACAATAGAAATAAATGTTGCCTATTCCACCAATAAAAAAGAGCTAAAGGATCCAATTGATTGTTCTCTATTAAAAAATAAGAACATGGCCATCAAAAAGTTGAAGGGTGCAATGCAAGAATTGCTTGTCTTTGACAATAATATACAATAGGAGAATGAAAAGTTGAGAGCATATAGTACTAAACTGTGAAGCAAAAATGACAAGTTGAGTGTTAAGAACAAAAAGTCGCAGAAGGTGATTAAGAGTTGGGTCCAACGAGTTAGACAATATACTGCTCATAATAGGATAACAAAAAGGAGAGTCAAAGGAGCAAGAAGTAGGGGAGAAGGGAACTTGAACATTCTTGTCAATGCAATAGGGCTCTAACAAAGAACTACAACCCTACAATTTTGGTCAATTTTAGTTCATGATCAGAAATTTTTCTTGCATGAGGACATGCAAGAAGATCAATGTGGGGGTATATGTCAAGCCTTCATTTTGTCTAAGTTTTCCACATCTTTTTTCCCATTATGTCTCATTTCTTCACCTAGATTTTGTGGTTACTACCATCATTTTGCATAGTTTTGAGCTATTATTTTAAAATATGGGCATGATAAGGTAATATGTTATTATTGGATGAATTTCCTTTGTTTTTAATGGTTTAAGAGAATTTATGTGGAAATGTCACTAATGATATCCATATGAAGGTCATTCTTGTGACAAGTGTACAATTCTTGTTCATGTAGTGCAGGTCTTGTTCCAACCTCCATGATGTCACACTTCTAGTTGTCATGATAAGAATCAAACATATGGGTTTTGTCAAACAAATAATCGAGATGGTATTGTGTTGTCTCAACTGTATCTAGGTCTTTAAGAAAACACATAAAGTAATGGTCAAACATCTTGTCAACCATTCTCCATATGTAGCTAGTTCATCAATAATTCATTGCGAGTACATTAAGATATTCATGGATGCTATGATGGGAGTTTCATGATTTGGTAGTTAACTAACATACCTAAGATACCCATAATTTTGTTCTAGAGAACTCAACTAAATATAATATGGAACCTCGTGATTAGTGTGTATTCAGTCAATGGAGTTACACTCTTTATTTTTGTAAGTCAAGGATATCTTTGCTTTATATGGGGATTCATATCAGATTGAAACTCCGTAAATGTATATGATGTTTGATATTTTATCCATAGAACCAGGGGGTATTGTTTTTATAAATGTGAAGACCTTGTAATGTAAAGGGTAGCAATGGAATAGGTAAGAAAGGGGAGCTAAGGGAGAAAAAATGTTCTCAATGGGATGATCCCAGGATGGGACCATTTTGATCAAGCTTTGCCCTATTATACGCTCGTGTAACAAACTTCAGGAGTTATGACAAGCTAGCACTAGATTTATATTCATTGTGTTTGATCTTTCCAAAGTTGTGATTTATTTTTATAAGGGTAACAAGCTGGATGGTCTGGGCCCACCATCCAACCCATTGCCCCTTGTCATTTAGGTTTTCTTGTTTTATGTTCTGATGGATGCATCGTGTGTGATTGTGGTTTGATCATAGTAGATGTATGTGGTTCGACTTTGCATCTCTTGTTCATTTTAAAGCTTGATGTGTTAATTTTTATATGGACTTGATTAACTCGTACATCTGTGTGGTTATCTTTTTCTTGGAATGCATTGATGTTCTTAGGTATTCAACACATTGAGGCTTTGATCAAATACTTCTCTGTGATTGTTAAGGGAATTTGAATTGGTATTCACTTTGACCTTATTTTCCATGCAATGAAATTACCTTTTAGACACATAAGATTTTGATGCCCTATATGCATATTGAGATTGCGAGGACATAGTATGGTTATAAGCCATGTGGATATATTCTCAAGAGTTATAGTTTTTTCTGACATGTTATATGAAGGATTTCTTGAACTTCTAGACCTTGAGTTGTTATGATGATCTCATGATTATCCTTCTTTGGAATGTATTACCACAAATGGATCTTTAACACAAAAATAACTAGGGTTTTACTTTGGAAGTTTCAATGAGAATGATATTAATTTTGATCTACCTCTTATGAAATAAAAGTTTCTTTTACATATGATTTTAATACTCTGTTACGATGCCAGGATCAATATAAGAAGATATTTTATTCTGTATGATATAAATATTAAATCTTGGAGATTCGTAACGATACATTGAGTAAGGAATTAGAAAAATCTCAAATCATCTCTTTGTTGAGATTGCAACAAGATGATGAGCTTAGTGAAAAGAGGTGCCTTCACTAAGTGGGCCCGCGGGCTATTTTTGGCGCAAGTCTATTTTTAGACTATGTCTATTTTTAGACATGTCGGTCATATTCTATGAGTTGCAGGATGCTATTTGTGGATGCTTGGTCAAGTTGGAAAAATAGATGGACTTCTATTTTTAGACATATTGGGCGGAATCTATTTTTAGATTTCCAGTCTAAAAATAGATATGTCGAATATTATTAGCTCTTAATAATATTTGGACTCTAAATATCTTATTCTCTTGAACATGAGTTAAGTGCCTGGTGTAGCACAGAGTTGACAGAAGGAATTACGCTATTCCTGAGGGTTAAGTGGAGCTATTGCATGGAGACTTCAGTTAGAACTCATGTGACAGAGTTTGGTGGAGTTATTGAGGTAGTTGGTGGAGTTGTGTTCAGTTTAACTCAGTTCGACATAGTTGAGCTAGTTGTATCTAGTCTAACTGATTGATACACTAGTGAGAGTGGTGTGAATTAATTATTAAATAATTCACTAAATATTAAATCATTAATCAACTGAAGAATACATCAGTTAACTACAGTGTATGGACAGTTTCAGTGGAGACCAGTGGAGAGGTAGGTGAAAGAGCAGGTTGACTATCAGTTGTGACTCTAGTGTTGCATGAGTTTGCACCACACATTGATGGAGATGCCAATGAGGATTGCGTGAGCAAGGCTGGACCAATTCGAGTTCATTCAAAACCATTCTTCAGCAGGGATTGCGCAGTAGAGGTAGGCTAGCAGGTGGCAAAGATCGGTGCATGGATTTGCTAGATCGGGCCTGATTAGTGTGTGCGATTGTATTGTACTGAGAGCTTGATATGATCAGCTTTGTATGAGGTTACATGATCTCTATGACATATATTATATATAAATAGTTGGAGTTTTTAGCTTCAGGCTTTCCCGTTAAAACACTGTGTTCATATGTGTGAATTTTTATGGTTTCAATGTGTGCATGCAATTGATTTAATTTCCGCAAGTAATGATCAATAGTAGAAGAGATTCTGTATTGTGCATGAAGTCAAATAGTGTGTGATCGGGAGAATCTTGGATGTATAACGCATTAGTTATATAATTTCTACACTCTTCAAAACAACTTCTAGTTAAGATTATATGTAGGTCATAATTGATGTTTTGGGTAAACCCTAGTGTGCCTCATCATAATTGAACATTGCATCTTTTTCTTTTGAGAACTAATGCATATACAACCTAGATTTGTTTTCCTAGTAACTATATCTCTACATTGAAATAATATTCAATGGTTTTCTAGACTATGGTAAGCTTTGAATTCACATGGGAATGACTCTCTCTTGTTTGTGTAATATCATTTCTGCTAGCAATAAAGAGTGCATGGTTTAATTACAAAGAACTTGAATCTTGATGGTTGTGAATGCTTTCTTTCTTTTTTATTCCAGAGCATAGCAAGTAATCTTTGGGAAGAACTTAGGACAATGTTTTCCTTTCTATTTTTAGAGTGGATTGCCAGGTTGAAGGTTTGAATGAGACCTACATTGATTTGTCCCCTAGATAACCGAGACAAGCTTTTTGCAGGAGTTGCTTAGCCCAGAAGAGGAGCCATAAGTAAGATCTTTGTGTGCTCTCTTACTTTGAATTTTTTGTTTCCTGAGTGATGTCTTTGAATTGTTTGCAAGAACTTGGTTGATAGTAAAAGGTTTTGCAAGGTCTTCTTCTGGCATTTCTTGTGTTATATCTCAAATCTTATGAAACCCAAATTGACATATTAAATGTTGGTATATTATTCTTGCATTTATAGAGCCCAACAAACATCCATTTGGTAAAGGATGGACTCTGAAAATTTCTTGCCATGATATGGAGGGGGCATATTTCTCCTTCCATATATAGCCCATAATAAGTTATGGGATGATATTTTTTATGTACAGAATTAAGGCAAAATATAGATGTAAATAAATAGAGATATTGCTAAGAGCACAACAATACAACAAAACCAAATTGTTTTAAATGAATCAAATGGATTAAAGACTACAAAATCCAAAGCATTACAAACTAGCTCGAATGGTGATAACTTATCTCTGAATATGGATGTGTCAGTTATGCCCATTCACAATAAGACATCACAAGGGGAAAAAGCTACCCTTTAACATAAAGTATGATGTTGTAATTGTAAAAACCCTAACCGTGGGAAATCACACAACAAAAGGAACATGGACCTTGTGGAAGTTAGCTGATACATCAACTTCCTAGGGCCACAATTTTTGCACACAAACTCTATTAGGGTGTTTATTCAGTTGTTACAAAGCTTAATCCATTCTATATGTTTTTGTGGGCCACCATGATTGAGAAATGCTTGAAAAATGCACCAAAATTTTAGGCCCCAAAACACTATAATATAATTACCAAGATGTGGAACCATTTTGAGTTAGTGGAACAAGTCGATTTCCATCAATATCCACCCGGATCATGTGAATTATACCATCACCATAATAGTTTCAAGCTTAGAGATCTATCGAACATTTTCATTCTTTAAAGCCCCTAACCTCCCTTTGCTTTTAGGGTGCATAGCTTTTTTGAATCAACCAATGACCATTGGGACTCCAAGTGAGGCCTTTGCAATATGAGCTTTCTTTATAATTGTTCAAATTGTTTTGTAATAATATGAGAGGTAGTGAAAATTGCAAATAAATACATTATTACTGCCTCAAGGATTGATTTGAGTAGGATTAATGTTGGTTTTAAACCCTATATAGTTAATTGCTACAAATCATATTTGCAAAAAAAAAAAAAAAAAAATGTTGTGCCACATACACATTTTATACAAAAATTTACCCTGGAATCTCAAACCAGGAAAACCAGAAAGAATTTCCAGTAAAACCATGGGTTGAACCATCATGCACCACAAAATCACTAAATGTGAAACTGTGTGTATAAAACCACCAAAAACACAGGAAAAAAGCCGCCCAAATTTTTTAAGTTGGCTTCAACCTCCTTGTGACCACCGTGGATAGAGGGGGTTGCCACCTTCCATAAAACCCCCAATCCATTAACCCTAGATTATAATACAATCATAATTCCTTAATTATAATTACAAGGCCATGGGTTGATGTTAAGTCCCTATATTAATAGTGTAGCCCCTTATTATTGTTAGTGTAACCCCCTTATTGTTATTATTGAACCCTTGTAACCCCCATTTTGTTATTATTGTGCCCTTAAATTATTATTGTTAGGTCGGCTAGGATTACATTGTGGCCCACTAGGATTACATTATGGCTCCATGGACTCCTATATATAGAAAGGAGGTTTTGTAAATTGTATCATCCAAGAATTGTTCATTTATGTAATGTATTGGAGGTTGCCCCCTCGAAGTGGCTCATTTCTAAGGCGTCGATATCTCTTTTCTTCTCTTTTTGGAGCTGGTTACACAACATTTGGTATCAGAGGTTTGGATTCTAGGGTTTTGCTGCTCCAAACAAGTCATCGTGGAACTTTCGCTATAATTTTTTTTTCTACGAAGTTTCAGAAGCTGAAATTTTTAGGGTACGAAGCCGAAATCCTGAGGAAGGTTGTCTAAAAATTTCAGAGCTTGGTTCGCAATATTTTCGAAGATATGATCTGTGGAAGTTAGGTCTTTTTTCAGGCTCCTAAATAGGTCATCGTGGCATTTGCGCTATAACTTTTTTTCTACGAAGGTTCAGAATCTGAAATTTGTATGGTGCAAAGCTGAAATCCTGAGGAAATTCTTCAAAAAATTTCAGAGCTTGGTTCGTAATATTTTTGGAGATATGATATGTGGAAGGTAGTGCTTTTTCAGGCTCCTGAATTTCATCTCAACAGGCAGTCCACAGCACTTCAATAACTCTCTCTCGCATCGGATTGAAAAGCTGAAAATTAGTCACAAGCATATATCTGACCTATAGTTTCTAATACTAATTTTGTAGACAAATAGACAAAACAAGACATCGTGGAGTGTCCCACAAGTTCGCCATCAACCAGCTCAACCAGCCCATAATTAGGACCAATCGGAGATTGACAACTTTATCTTGAACCAAACGTTAGACCTCAGGCATCTGTGCGAGGCTCCAGAGGGCACGTTGGAACAAAATCAGATATTGGAAGTGCCGCAACTGGGCGTAGAGATAATCCAATTTCAATATCGAACTCCTCAAAAGCAAGAAAAAGGTGTGTATTTTTTTTCCCGAATTGCATAAACATTGTTTGAAAACTGGCCATGATGATATGGGCCTATTGAGTTAGGCTCAGTATTTCGTTCGAAATTTCTCCTAAAAATAATTCAACACCCATTAAGCCCTCAGAAATCTATACTATGATGCATGAAGTGGAAGAATTGTAGTATGAGATATCAAAATTACGGTACCAAGTGCAACAAATTTCGATCTTACGAAGAGCAAACGAAGCTGACATAGATGGTTTAAAAGAAGAAATGGAGGCTAAGTTGGATGGTTTGAAGGATAAAATAATAGCAAATATGGATGATAAATTAGTGGAAGATCACATCGAGCATCAACAGAAAGTTATCCAACTCTCAAAGGATAACCCAACTTTGGTGCAGAATCTAATGAAACAACAAGAAGATCAACATGACATCGAAATAAGTTATGAAGCAGTCATAGAAACAAGAACTCAACAAGTATGATCAATTTCAGAGTATCTCAGCAAGTGGAAGAACTTTCTTGTAGAAGATTTCACATGGGAGGATGAGAATTTTATACAGAAGCATCAAGAAATAATCAAGTGTTGAGGACAACACTTTTTTGAAGGAGAGGGGCATGTTAGGTCCCTAGTGTTGTTAATGTAGCCCTTATTATTGTTATGTAACCCCCTTTGGCTGTTATTATTGAACCCTTGTAACCCCCATTTTGTTATTATTGTGCCCTTAAATTATTATTGTTAGGTCGGCTAGGATTACATTGTGGCCCACTAGGATTACATTATGGCCCCATGGACTCCTATATATAGAAAGGAGGTTTTGTAAATTGTAGTATCCAAGAATTGTTCATTTATGTAATGTATTGGAGGTTGCCCCCTCGAAGTGGCTCATTTCTAAGGTGTTGATATCTCTTTTCTTCTCTTTTTGGAGCTGGTTACACAACAGTTGAACTACCATGTGCCACAAAACCACTAAAAGCGAAAACCATGTCCAAAAAACCACAAAAAGTAGATGCAAAAAACCATCCTGTTTTAAGGGAGTTTCGCCCCCGTTACAACCCCCCCAGGAAAGGGGGGATGCCACCCCTTCTATGACCTCCCTTGCTACACTCAATTCATATGAATCTCATGTAAATAATATAAAAATGGTGTGGCAAAAGGAATGTGGATGTTATGGAGGCTAGTCGATTCATCAACTTCCGAGGGCCACATCTTTTGCGCACAAATTTGTTTAAGATGTTTCTTGAGCCATTACAAATCTTAATCCATTATCTATGTTTTTCGTGGGCCACCATATTGGTGGCATATATCAATTGCTAAGAATGCAAGGGAAATGCTCAAAAAATTCACCAAAATTTTAGGCCTTGAAACACTATATGTGGAACTACTATGTGTTAGTGGAACAAGTTGGTTGCCATCAACATCCACCTAGATCATGTGAATTATATGATCACCACAATAGTTTCTCACTCAGAGATCTATTGAACATTTTCATTCTTTAAAGCCCCTAACTCCCCTTTGCTTTTAGAGTGCATAACTTTTTCAAATCTACCAATGGCCACTAGGACTCCAAGTGAGGCCTTTGTAATAGGAATATTTTTGTAATTGTCCCATTTGTTTTATAATATTAGGAGAAGTAGTGAAAATTGCAAAGAGAAACATTGTAACTACCTTAAGGATTGATTTGAGTGGGGTTAATGTTAGTTTTAACCTTGTACAATTAATTGCTGCAAACATATCCTCGATTAAAAAAATGAAATGGCACACACACATTCAACACAAAGATTTTACCCAAGAAATTCATACTAGGAAAACCAAAAAGAATTTTTAGTAAAACCATGGGTTGAACTATCATGCACCACAAGCCTATAAAAGTGAAAACCACGCGTAGAAAAGCACCAAAACCAAATGCAAAAAATTCCCCAAGTTTTTTAGGGGGTTTTTCCCCCTCATGACCCCCTCAAACTACGGGGCTACCACCTGTCTTGTTACCCCCTTGTTGTGCTCGATGCATATGAATCTCGTGTAAAGGATATAACACATACCCAACAATTAACTCATTGTTGAGGGGTAGATAGTTGAAGGTCCAACATTATAATTTACGGTGAATTTTTCTGAGATGGCCTGATTAATTAATTTGTTTAACATTTTCAGTGCTAAGGGGATGACTAGATATTTTCTCTAGAGCAATGGCCATACAAACCTTTAAAATTTGCTAACATGGGTTTGGATTGGGAAGGGAATACTAAAGAAGATCGTTGATTGTTCTTCATCACCTTGACACCTTGAGGCATGTAGAAACAACTCCAAACACTCTCGAAATAATGGAGCTTCTTCTATTGTTGCTTATCTAAGGAACATAGAATAGACAACAAAATGTAAGGAGAGAGAACATTCATGTCTCCAATGATTTTATGGCTACTATTGGCAACTTGGATTTGCAAGATTTAATTAATTTGTGTAAACCCCCGTCCATAATTACAAAGAGAGATGGTGATAAAGCCTTCCCTGATGCCTTTAGGTTGTTTAAAGGGCTCCAACAAGGAATCATTAAGTAATATCGAGATGAAAGGGGTTAAAACATAAATGTGCACTCATTAGGACCACAAATATTTAAAACCAAAGGCCTCATGAAGTTTTTGGAGAAAGGTACATTAATGTGGTCATATATGCCTTCGACATAGTTTGTCTAATCTTGTAGAAAAGTTATCTCCCATCATTAGATTTCGACAGTACAAAAAGTGAGGGTTTCTATTGGTCTAAAGGTCCAATCAAGAATTTGACAATTTGGGTTGTCTTGCAATGGGACAAAACCCTTAAGGGAATTGTTTCACTATGCACAAAGCTCGATCATGGTAGAAGCTTGCTCATGCTTGGAATTTTACAAGATTCTTTTGCCATTCATGACTATAGAGAAGGTCCATTTGCTACAATATTAGCTTAATCTCCACTTGCTATAATATTAGCCTACTCCCTTTAGACACATATAATTGGATGACCAGCCCTCTTTTCTTCTGAGCCCTTAGAGTCTACACCATTCTTTAAGCAAGGTTGATCCTATTTGAGATCTACATCCCTACAACAAAGCCTCTATGCTATTTGGAAATCATGGTATGCAATCCCTAATTAAATTGATTAGCAAGTACTTTTGTTATCTTATAAATGTTGTCACAAAGCCTTGTGAAGGCCTATGTCTAAGCATCATTCGAAATATTTTTTTCTTTATATGGACCTTGTCACCAAAGGCACATATTGTTATATCAATGGGAGAAAGAAGCATACAAATTTTCCATCTTATAGGAACCCAACAATTTCCCTCCTAGGCACAAGGTTAAGCTACAACTAGGGGTAGTATCTAACCTTATGGATGAGACACAAGCTAGATGTTACTAGAAAACACATGACCCACTAAAGAAAGACTCTATGATAATAAAATGGATACTGAGTTTCTTGCAGATATTATCTATATTGAAATCACCTTTTGATATTAAAATAAAACGTAAAATTGCTTCTAATTCGCTGAAAGCTCGTCTTCTTTGGATATAAGAAAACATATTAATAACCAAATATACCTCTAGCAAAAGTGAAAATCTACCCATTTATAAACCACTAATAACTCATTTAAAGTAATGTGTTTCTTTCTTGATTAAGAATAAATCAATGTATATTAAACTGATTACTATCGTGGAGTATGGGATTTTGGGCCCATAAACACACAACTCGGCGAAAATATTACAACATATATGACGTGTAAGCAGCCACGTCACTCCAGCGATATATAGGTACAACATCACTCGAGCTATATCTAAATAGAAAGACAGTCCACCCATGCAAAAGTGCGAAGCGATAACCCTAGTTCTCTAAATTGACGCTCCTCGTTACCTCGGTTTCTCTACTACGCTAATTCATTTGTTCGGCAGTCGGTTGGAATTGTTGCCGTTTTAGCGGTTTCATGATTTTTACCTCATTTGTCTATCAATTGAGAAACCCTCTATCCATTCCCTTATCATCATAATATGTGGGTATCTGCTTTCCTCTGATGATCGTTTTAACACAAACTCAGTTAGTGTCTGTTTGTTGAACGGCGGCATTCGCAACTCTGGTTTGAATCTCGCCTCTCTTCGGCAGCTTGTAAACATGGAGTCCTTCGAGCCCATGTTGAAGAAATCCCGCGGTTACGATACAGATGGTGCTAATGGTATGCCCTGGAACTCATCCTCGTCCGCTGGAAACATGAATATGAATCCTGGCATGAATCTCAGTTCTGGCGTTAATTATCACTCTGGACCTAACCCCAACCAGGCTCATGGGTTTAATCCAAATGCAGCAGGGGCTAACCCTAACCCTAACCCCACCCTCAACCCTAATCCCGGGGCTAACGAAGTTGTTCCAGGGCCGCCCCAGGGAGGATACGCACCTGCGATGGGCGGAGGCCCATACGGAGGAGGCTCAGGAGGGTCATACGGAGGAGGGTCGTATGGAGGGGGGTCGTATGAAAATGGGAACCATTCCACCCATTTTGAAGGTGTAGGGTTTCAACAGCAACATCAGCAGGGAAGTAATGTGGGGGATCTCGAGTGCAGGCGTTATAAAACTGACGAGGGCTGTCCTTATGGCCTCAGCTGCCGCTACAAACACGGCCCTACAGGTATGCATTATTTCTCCTTCAGAATCCATCCCTTCAGTCTATTATGTGCTAATTTGATTGATTTAGGGGTTTAATATTATTTGTTCTTTTGTGTGGGAATGGCCTATTAACACGAAGTGGATACCATAAACACACCTGGACATAGTGAGCATGCATTGCATAACATGCACTTCGTTTGGGTCAGGTCCCAGATTTGAGCAGTATCTATTCTGTTTCTATTCTGCTTCACAAACCAGAGACTTAACACAACCGTCGTTCTCTTTATTTTTAAGATCCCATTTGAGTGGGGCATATACCACAAGAAGCATGGAACCACCTGTAGATGGGTTTACAATCTTTTCACCTGACCAATGAACCAAGTCTCATTGGCACTAGTTCTCAGATTGAATACTCTATTATGCTGAAATGCATGTTTTCCCAAAACTTCGCATATGTTTTAGCCGTAAGTTACATAAACCTCCTCTCTCTGCTATTTTTGTGTTAAGCTGTGTTCCACTGGACCTTTGAGGCTTAACGTTATCTATATGCACAGACATGTATGTATTGTTTTGTTTTCTTTGGACGTCCTTTTGAAACCAACCAGTAGTATATATGATCTCTTTTTTTTTTTTCTTAATTTTAAAATTGTGAATTCAATTTGGTCATAATTCAATTAAAAATGATTACAGATGTCTAGAGTTGGCATGCTTTGTCTTTTATTGCTACCCTATTATGGAATTCAAAGTTTCTTTCTTCGCGGTGGGTTTTGGGTAATGTCCAATGCCCCGTTTCACATGGAAGTGTTCAAAATTTCCATATTTTGGCAATGTCGTTTTTTTTTCCTTTTACCCTTTTCCGCCCTATTGTGTTTCGCTATAATCATCTTGTATATCTAGTTCATTATCCAGATATGATACTGATAAAATCAGAAATTTAAATCTGGTGTGGTTAGTAGCCTTTTCCAATAGAACATTAGAAATCTCATTTGTTTATATAACTTGATGATCCTATTGGGTTGAATTGTGTTGGAAGACTTACATTTTTGTTTTGAATTTGTGTAGAATTGGCTCTGGTATATTTTTGTAACAGCCCCAAAAACAATCATTTAGTGGTATTTTTGAGGTCTTCCATTGACTTAAGATATTGTATACTGTTTTTATGTTGGAGCCATATATCATTCAAACCTTCCCCGAAAGACTGCATATTCATCGGATCTACATTTTTCAGTTCTACTTTAGCATTTTATTAAATTCAGAGAATATTGATTTTGTATTTATTTAATGAGAAAATTGAAAAACATACTAGATAGTTGTAACATTTAACACCTTAAATTGGTGTACAAGCACACAGTATCTATGCTTGGCTGTCTTTTGAGTTGAATAAAACATAATTTGCAGCCCCACTATTTCATGCATTTTATGCCCATTACTTCTGATAAATCTTGCACTGAGTTATTGACCTTCTATGCTAATTTCCAGTCAATACGCCATGGATGCATTCTAAACAGTTCTGTTGGTTGTTTTTTTTTCTGGCAGAAATGAGATGCATTTTTCATAGTATGAATAACAAGGCAATGTATTTATGCATTACGAAATATTCAGATAGGATTGTGTTCATAAGTATCTGTAGCAATGAATGTCTGTGAACTCATGCATGATGAGAAATTGATGCATAATTCATAGCATGAAAAACATGGCTATGGATTTATGCATTATGAAATATTCAGATAGGGTTGTGTTTGTAAGTATCTCTAGCAGTGAGTTTCTGTGAGCTCATGCATAATGAGAAATTGGACAAGTGTTAAATCCTAACTGACCTACTGTTAATGGCACAATGCAAAGCTTGTTGTCTAAATAAGTGATATGTTGGGTTAAGTGTGGGTTGGAGGAATTTATTGAAGATCTGTCTAGATGAAGGTTTGTAATGTTGAATTCGGATGGGGGATATCCATTAAGCATTCAAAATTCAAGTAAATGCATTGAATAGTCAATGGGACCAATCAAGTTTCTAGCATAAAATGTAATTTTTGGCTTGTTCTTTTGGTGAGGATGATCTGGTCAAAAGGCTGCACATCTGTAGCACGTCTAGAGATGTGCAGATTAGCATCTGCTCTTTTAAGTTCAAGTTATTCTCAGGCAAGCATTCAGAATTTTACACCAAGCTTGGTCCTCTGTCATTTGGAACTCTTTTCTTGATTGGGCTTTGTTCGTTATAAATTTTATACTCCTTTTGCCTTGAGATCTTTATGAAGTCTTCCACTTTTGTGATGGTATAGAAAAGGACAAGGTAATCTCCTGACTTCTAAGTGCCTGAAGCCTTCTCACTTGTAGCTTCTCATTTAATCTATCCAGAGTCCAGACAATTAAGCTTTGCCCAGACTCAAAAGTTTTGTTGAGAAATCTCTGCACAAAAGCACTGTGACGCCTTAGAGTATTGGTGCAATGGTCAATATTCTTAGATTGGAACACTGATACTTCTGTGCCATTGTGTCCCATACAACATTTGCATCATGTTTGATTGATAATTAGAATATTCTTAGAAAAGTCCAATGTTATAGCCAATAATAGTCTGTAAACTTGCAAGGAAAACTTTGGAAAATTATCTTGCCCATTTTATCACAGATGCCTTACAGTATTGGTGCAATGGTCAATATTCAAGGATTGGAACACTGATACTTCTGTGCCATTGTGTTCCATACAACATTTGCCTCATGTTTGAATGATAATTAGAATATTCTTAGAAAAGTCCAATGTTATAGCCAATAATAGTCTGTAAACTTGCAAGGAAAACATTGGAAAATTATCTTGCCCATTTTACCACAGAAGTATGCTGAAACAGAAAATGCCCTCTGCAACCTTAATCATAGCATGTAAACTTCTAAAGCAAAGCATTGGAAAATTTCTTGGGCATTATATGATAACTGCTTTTTGAAGATGTTGGCAACTTATATATTTTGAGAAAAGTCTGGACATTTCTCACATGCAATATTGGAGACAAAAGTGTGAACTAGAGAAAAATGAGGGAAAACAAAGGCAGACGTAATTTGCTATAAGATCCCAGTCCGTTGAGCTCTTACAGGTTAATATTTAACTATATGATGTTAAAGTAGT
The DNA here is from genome assembly GCA_034641835.2 of Pinus albicaulis. Classification (NCBI taxonomy): domain Eukaryota; kingdom Viridiplantae; phylum Streptophyta; class Pinopsida; order Pinales; family Pinaceae; genus Pinus; species Pinus albicaulis. The sequence continues at coordinate 1,282,300,575 of CM076574.1, read as the reverse complement.
TATTACTTCTGCATGACTGTTAGCAGCTACAAAACAATACCCCAGCATTGGGAGAATGAGTGCTAGCAATTCCGTGCTTAACTATTCTTTAAGATTTCCATTCCATTTGAGCCTTGCATTATAAATGCATGATCATACAGCTATGTAGTTAATACTTACAGATGTGTAGTTAATCATACAACTAGGCCATTGACAGCTTCAAAGGCATACCCAAATCTGTTTCTTGTAAGAAATTATCTGTTGTCCGCGGAGCTATAGTTTATTGCTGTTCAACCTACTTTTTGTGAAAAGTTATCAGTTGTGAAATTGTATCATAAATACATAGTACAACCAACCAATTTTCTATAGGGCCACTAACAACATTATCCAGCTGAATGAGAACCATTGCTCTGCATTTTTTCTATATGATATATTCACATATGTGTTAAGCCTTTCTAGTATTTAAAGATTACAAAAGAACACAATAAATACTAAATGTAATTGTAGATGGAGTCTTTCTGTCAGAGGAAACTTTTCCAGCCCGGAAATTACTGTTTCTGAAGAAAAAATTGTTATTGATTTGGTGTAAAAATAAAGGTAATTATAGAAGGATGCTTGATTTTGATTGCAAAGGAGTTTGTATGGTGGGTATTGATAACTCCTTTTCTGCAAACAAGAATGGAGGTGCGTCAGGTGCGATACTATGGAAAATTTATTTAAAAGTAAAGTAATTGCTTGACTTTGATTGCAGAGGAGTTTGTACAGTGTGTTGTTGGTGTACTCCTTTCCTACAAGCCAGAATGAAGGCGTGGCAGGTGCAATACTATGAAAGATATGGAAAAAGGAATTTAAAAAAAAGGTTAAACCATTAAAAACTTATAATGATATCAAGGATTTAATTGGTCTTGGAATTATTCTTACAAGTCCCAACAATTAATTATCTTAATAGCTTGGTTGCTTTATGATAACCTGTTATTAGCTGTAGAAACTTAATAACCAGAATCAATCAGAGATAGACTTTGGAAGTGCACTCGGCTCCTACAAATGAAAAACAGATAATCTACAAAATGGTACCGCAGTAAAGAAAGGACAGAAAATACAAGAGATAGTGGAGAGCACCTTGAACATCTATTTTCGAAGAGTAAAAAACTACGTGCATTGTCTAGGACATTGCCCACTCTGTTTTCTCAACACAGTTAAGAAAATGAGCGAATTTTTTTGTTATGCTAAATGTTATGTGCTGATTTTAAGTTCACGTTTTCATTTTGTCCTCTTGCCCTTCTTTATTTTGAGTTAGAAAGGGGGATGTTTGGGGTAATGCTTGGGCACTTGTGGGCTGTGTTATCAGGACCGGGTTGGATTGCACTGGACTGGACTGGACTGGACTGGACTGGACTGACTGGTCCAACCTTTTTTAGAGGGAAAACTGGTCTGGACTGGTGTCATGGATAGGAAAAGGCTGTTTCGGTACTAAACTGTAAAGGCTGGTTCAATACCGAATGGAAAAGGCCAGTTTGGTACCTTTAATTGACTCAGGATGTTTGAAAGTCGTTCTGACCTCATTGGATTTCATATGGAGAAAGTAGAATTTTAGGTCCCATTCAAAATCCAGCAGACTTAATAGTTTTCCAGGATTCCAGGATTGCAACTTTTCCATTTGATTTTGTCATGTATGAGGGTATGGAACTAGCATTTAATCAAGAGCACCAACCCCTCTATGTACCTTGATATCAGTGGCATAGATTGTTGACCTCCTCTATCACGACCCTACTAAAATTGTATCCATCACTCAAACAAAATTTTGACTTGCACTTCCCAAGAGCAAGAGGCCATCTAGGGTCTGTTTGTTAATGTATTTTTGGATCAGAGATGGATTGCACTTGGTGCTATTTTGGTAATGTGCTCCCTTACATGCTCTGTATAAATGAGAACTTTTGCTTATTTGTGTATAAATGGTTCGGATTCATATGGATACATGAATATGTATGTTTTTCTTAAAAAATTGAATATTTTGTTTTTTTGGTTGACTGGTTTTGGTCTGGTTTTTAACTGGTTCTGATCTGTTCCAAGGTTATTTTGTTTATCAAGGGTTGTATTGGCATCATGCACTCACACCCCCAACAATCATGAGTAAATTTGTCTTGTCATCTTTTGTTTTACAAATTCAATGTTAACAAACATAGAACACATTGGAAGTTTTTTGTGGTCTGAAGCTCCATTATGTGATGTTAATGGAGATCCTAGTCAGCGAACATAGGCTTTACTATTCCTCATCATATGTACTTCCCAATGGGGTTAAATCTTAATTTTACTTTTGGTCATCTTCTGATTGAGAACATCATTATGGTGATATGTAGCTTCTTCCAAGTGTTTCACCTGTATTAACGAGTTATGGCTGTCAGGCACTTTATATTGGTGTCTTTTAAATTTTCGTTTTGCGTGGATCCAAGTCTGAAATACCAGAAGATTGTAGGCACTTCACTGAATTGTGATGATGGGGTTGGCAGCAGTGGAAATCTTGTGATGTCTATTTTTTTGACATTAACTGTAAATGAAATGGAATCTGTATAGGTGGACAGTATGAAGTGGCCTATCTATAAAGTTCTAAGATACAAGTATTTCAGTTTGGTTGATTCATGTGAAGAAACCTTTCAGCTAGTAGATTGCAAGTTACAAATGGGTTCCACTGACAGTTACATGAAAAATGAATATTTGAGGCAGGGGTGTTTGGCAACCTTATTAACTAAGAACAAATTGTGAATTGAGTGTGTAGATTTTCACAGTTAGAATTCATGTTGTTGATCTGTATTTTCTTCTGGAAAAACTGGCATCTTGATTGAAACGGCCAGCATATTAAGTGGGCACGCCCATCATCAGGGACACCTGATGGGTGGAGCGTCCACTCAAAATTATGGCTGTTTCAATCAAGATACACAGTTACTCCAGAAGAAATAACAGATTGACAACAATAAGGGCGCAGGTAACCTTAATGGGTTGCTAAAAGATTTCTATGCATCTATTGCATGCTTCTGAACAATGTTCTCAATGGGTTCATAATTCTGTAGTCCAGATATGGATATGTATGTAGTGATTCTAAGCTCTGATAAAATGTACTTTTGTGTCATATGGTTTGCAACAGCATAATCGAGATCTTTTACATCATGTTTTCCTTTTAAATATAATTAAGTTGTCTTTTCACAATTTCTTGATAGAAAATAATTGGAATTGATATGAATTTTGTGCAGATGAAAGGGATTTTAATACTCACGCTTCTTCTGGAGGCAAGTCAAAACCTTGTATGAAGTTCTTCAGGTTTGTCCTTTACCTTGCTATAGATTGTTTGATTTCTTGTTGAAATTTATATTTGACACACTAAAATAACCTGGAGACCCTGCTTAACACCCTAAATTACAGGCATAAAAGACAATATAGAAAGTCCAAAGAGCTTGAACTGTACTAGTATTTTGTATTTCAGGTGTAGCAATTCTCTGAAGGCAGCAGTATTACTTTGAGATCAGCTTTCAGTGGCAAGTGAATTATACTGTGATTCATGTGTCAGAATGTATTGAAGTTCTGATGAGTGATATCAGGTACATGGTCTGGTAGTGCCCAAAGTATCCGCTTCTGTGAGTGGAACCTAAAAGAACATTTTCTGATGGAATCAGAAGGACAATCCAATAAGAACTAATGGGTCTCCCTTTGGGTTATTTGGTTCTAAATATAATGGTTAAGAACTTAATATAAAATTCATGTGAACCATGTTAAAATTTTGGTTTCTGACGATGCCATCTTAATCATAACTTTGCAGTTTATGAATGGTCAAGACTCAAGAATAAAGTGTTAAAACATTAATGACAAACTTGCCAAAAAGAGTTGTCACAGGCTATTCTAAAATTTACCATTGATCTCCTAAACTTTGATAACTCTTCATTCAGTAAAGTATGTCTATACTTATTTCTGCCTTTTTAGGATGTGTAGGATTATAGCACAGTTAGATTATGCAATGTTGTGCTGATTGAATCTTCTTTTTTTCTTTATTACAGTACATCTGGATGTCCCTATGGCGAAGGCTGCCACTTCTCGCATTATGTTGTGGGAGGCATTTCCGCCCTTGGTTTGGCGCCTGTTCAAACTATGCCTGCTGCCACTATGGTACCACCAAGGAAACAACCCGGACCAATTGGTGATCCCAGTGCTACTGTCAGTGGTTACAAAACTAGACTTTGCAATCGGTTCAACACAGATATGGGTTGCCGTTTTGGAGATAAATGTCACTTTGCTCATGGGGAGAGTGATTTGCGTACATCAAATAATATCAGCTCTTCCAATCGTAATGGAGTCCCGATGCAATCAGCACCAGCAATATATGATAATGGTCCACTGGCAACAGTATCCAACCCAGCGGGTTTTGTAGATGCAACTACATATGGAAACTCAGCACCTACAGCTGCATATGGAAACTCAGCGTCAACAGCTGCATATGGAAACTCAGTAGTCTATTCTGCTAACACATTCCCAAGTTCACAGAGTTATGCTGAGCCCACTCCACCAGGTGTGGCAGCTAATACACCTTTTGTTGCAAATTATAATATGCCCGTAGAGAATTCTTCTCAGTTGCCAGGCGTTGAGGGAACAATGCAGGGAGGTCCTGTTACGGGGACTAATAATGTACAAGTGTATTGATAGCGCATCATTTCCCTTGTGCAGTATCATTTTTAAATGCATGATCCATTTGCATGGACAATATTTTGTACAAGATAGTGGCACTGAAAAGCAAATCTCCAACATAAATCTTCTGTTGGGAACTTTAGAAAACCTAATCATTAGGAATGTAGTCATAGAATACTTGGTTCCCAGTAGGTCGAGGGTCTATGTCCGTATATTTTGGTGTTGCTTATTTCTGGTCAATAACATGATTTTGGGAATCTACATCTTTGATTGTTTAATTAGCTCCGATTTGTTACTTTTCAATTAGTATTTTATTTTTAATAATGTAAGCCTTCAAGTGATGGTTTGTTTCTTACTCAATGGGAATGACTTTTACTGACTCAATGAGAATCTCTCTTTACTTTCAGATTGGACGAGCATTGAGACTACTTGGTTACAAAAAGGCTGAGGGTTTCTGTCATATTTTGGTGTTTCTGATAATGTCTAGTTGATAGCATGGTTTAGGGAATTTACAGCCATATGTTTCTCTTGCTAGCCAACTGATTTGTAATTTTTGCAATAATTATTCTGTTCTCATTAATGGAAGTTTTATAGAGATTGCTTGTCTTTGATTCAGCAAAAATAAATATCAGATTTGATGAGCATTTGGAAGGGCTTGGTTTTATGTTGATGGTTTAACTTCCTGAATTCAAAATTTATGTCTGCTGCTCTCATGCTTTTATTATACCACTTAAGCTTTTTTTAATTTTTAACTTCATGTCAGACTGAAAGAAGGAAATGCGTCTTCGCATGATTCCGCAATTTGGTATCTGAGTTCCACTTATAGAGAGGCAAAATAATTTTGCAATTTGGTATCCGAGTTCCAGTTATAGAGAAAGGCGGTTGAATGCCAAATCAGATTATATTATCGGTTGGATGTTGAATGCATAATGTGTTCATAGGATTATGAACACATTTGTGAGGCTTTATATTTGTTTATTTTTATACGTCTTTGTTTTTAATAAAGAGTTTTTATGGGATTGTGCAAGGTTGAAAGAGTCAGATTTATAGCCTGCAGGTAGCGTCTTTGTAGAGTTCATTTTCATCATTAGTTTAAATGAAAATTCATATATTTTTTCTTCAATTCCAGACTTTGATCTACGACTAGGCAATTTTGAAAATTTCATATTTTATATCGAGGAACATTACTGCAGGATTTATTTAATGATTTTTTTGTTCGGTGAAGGATGTGCAAAATCACATGTTTGAGATCATTGCTGTGTGTTTATATATTCGTGCTGTAAATTGAGGAAGTGATCTTAGTGAACTCTTTACTGTTGTGTCTATGTTATTAATTTCTAATTTCTGGTTATCATTATATGCAACATGGATTTAGTTGTTGGGTGTTCTACATTAACCTCCTTCCACATAACTACTCTCCTGCTATTTGTTTTATTTGACACTGTTACGTTGGCTTTATGCAGAATGGACAAATAGTATTTACAAACTATATTTTGTTTCGTTTGAATGAAAATTTTCCCAGGATGTAAAATTTATTTGATTAAAATTATTTACTTTGGCGGTGAAAATAAATTGATATTGAGTTTTCTAGGGATTAGTTGCATCTCGGTGCCTTGTTCCTGATGACTTCTTCCTCGTGGTCGTTCGTTGTTTTCCTGTCTTTGCTCTGAGAATCAGAGATTGATGGTTCAACTCCTGTCTGTTGTTTTGGCTGCGATGTGTGGAAGCTTTGAGTTATGTGGGAGGTGATGGGGGGCCCTTTTAGTGAAGCGTTCCAGAGTAAGTTGCCAAATCTTGAGATAAGGACCTCACGATTCACAGGGAGGGCGGGTATGGGTTAAAGTGCTCTCCTCTCTGTCCGGATTAGCCCTTTCGGTCATTTTCAAAGCTCCTCTAGAGGTGGGGATTATTCCTTTTTCCCGTCTTGTCTTGTGATTTTAGAGTTCTTTTCCTTCCCCTGTCATGATTAGAGGGGGCTCTGATTCCAAACCTTGTCTAGTGACACTGTCTAGCCCATGCCTTCAAGATTACTGAATTTGTTTTGGTTCTGGAGGAGAGGTTTTTTTGGGTTTCTTGTTGTCTTCCAATTTCTTGTTCCTTGGAGTTGCTTGGGCTGGCTTGGTTTTGTTGCACAATGTTTTGCAAGTTACAACTAAAGTTTGCTCATATTGAGCTTTTGATTTTCATATCTAATTCTGATATCGAGCTTTTGATTTTCATAACTAATTCTCTTTGTTAAGAGTATTTTTCAAACATAACATTATTACCCAACTAGTATATTAGGCTGATTCATGAGTGCACCGTATAACAGTATTGTCAAGATATAACATTATTTTCTAACTAGTGAAGTAGGCTGATCCAGGAGTGCACCGTATAAGAGTATCGTCAAGATATAACATTATTATCTATTTAGTGTAGAAGGCTGATCCAGACAAGTGCACATAAAGGATTCTAAATTAGTAACAATTAAGGGTACTAATATGATTGATGTTACTGATTTTCTCCTAATAGTTTTTCAAATATGCATCTCAACAATTTCTCAAATATGCATCATATCAAGGGTTGACTTGGATTGGAATTCATTTTATTAGGCTTCTTCGAGCACTTTAGTTAGCATTGGATTGGAATTCATTTTATTAGGCTTCTTCGAGCACTTTAGTTAGCATTGTAACGATGTTGTACCCTAAAAATTGTCTCCAAAATGAAGTAGTGAGATCGAAGAAAATGGTCTCCAAAATGAAGCTAAAAAGAGCAAAGATGGTCATTATAGAAAAGCTCAAAAAGAACTAAGAAAAGAATTAGGAGATCCAGGCAGAGATTTTTATATTTTATTTTATTTTATTTTATATTGTATTTAGTAGATTTTTATTTATCTATAATTAAATAGCAAAATAAATGAAAAGAATTAGGAGATCAAGGTAGAGATTTTTATTTTTTATTTTATTTTATATTTAGTAGTTTTTTATTTATTTATAATTAAATGGAAAAATAAATGAAAAATGTTAAAACGAAAAATATTATGGATTTATGTTTAATAGTAGAACAAAAAAAAAAGTCTATAGTAGAAATCCATCATTTTGCAAGTATTTTCTGTGTGTACGAAATGTAATATGCTTTGGATTTATGTTTAGTAGTAGAATAAAAAAGTAATAATCCTCTGGATTTTTGTAAGTATTTTGTATGTGCTTTGAAATGTAATAATCCTCTGGATTTTTGCAAGTATTTTGTATGTGCATTGAAATGTAATAATCCTCTGGATTTATGTTTAATAGTAGGATAAAAAATGTCTTGTAAATATGTTGTATGTGCATTGAAATGTAATAATCCTCTGGATTTATGTTTAATTGTAGGATAAAAAATGTCTTGTAAGTATTTTGTATGTGCATTGAAATGTAATAATCCTCTGGATTTATGTTTAACAGTAGGATAAAAAATGTCTAATAGAAATCCATCATTTTGTAAGTATTTTGTATGTGCATGAAATATATCCTATGTTTGAATGGAGAAATGATAAATATAAAGGGGTTGCAGGTCTAGGGGAGGATGTCTAAGGACTTGAGTTGAGTTGCACTAACAATAACATAACAATAGCATGATAATGGTGCATCAAACAAACATGACCACCAAGGGTGTATGCTAATCTTATATGATTTGGTCATTGTTGACCACATGGTCCCATTGAGATGTGGGTTGTTTAATTATGCTGGACTTAAAGGCGATTTAAGGTTGGATATGGTTTGGTGACATTGATTTAACATTGTTTATAATGAGACATCCACTTTTGACATTTTGCAGACTTTAAGGTGCTTGGCTTGGCATTGATGAAGATATGTTGGTTATCGTAGCAAGTGTTGAAAGTCATGTTCAACTTGCAAGACCATGTTGGTTTTACACAATGACTAATCCTCTTTAGTGTTATGAGATGCTCAAGTGGAATGAACTTTGGCTTGAGTGGCAAATGGTATTAGAACTAAATTCCAATGTGGACATATTGCAAAAGTGTCTCTTCATGACCAACACTCCTTTGATTGGAGGTGTTAATGGGTTCGTGTTGACAAGGACATCAATGGTTCAAATGGGGTGAATATGCGAACTTGAGTTGAGGTGCTATTACCAATGGCATGATGGATGATGCATTGGGTAAACATGGCTAAAAGTGCATAATAAATCCATATGATTTGGTAGCATTGTTGATTGACTTGTGGGTGGCATTTACAAAATCAATGAGGTGTACTACCATGTAGGCTAGGAAGACCAAGGATGTCTTGCCAAGTAGGGTTGGAGGACCAATGAGATCTTGTATAGCAAGCTTTGGTAGAGGATTATGCGATTTGACAATGTGATGGATTGTGAGTTTTGTGGGGCAAGACAATAATGTGGATGCGCATTGAAGGTATGCAAATTTCTAGATCTTTGCGGGCTACTATCTATTGGCATAGATGTATGATAATGTGGTAGTTGGTTGTTCAAGTATGCTTGGTGTTATATAAAATGATAATAATAATAAAAATAGGGAAATTAAATAAGACAATGATTAAATAAAAGAGAAGATAATCATAATCAAATAATAAAAAAAAAATTAATAAGAGGACATGATCTTTCGTAAAAAGGTATCAAAGCACTTCTTTACACATTTAAATGGGGCTTTCATTATAATTTGTTCTCTCATGTTTTCATATATACATCTTATACAAATCAATATTCTAATTGTCTCAAAACATTCACAAAAGTAATTAAATAGCATTTTCACTACATTGTTATAGTGAATTGCTATATGGACTACACAATAATCACGTTGCTGCCATTGAACTCGCCTTTCGTAGTCGTTTTTCGGGCACGTTTCTGTAGTCATACATGCATGTTGCTATTGTACCTTGTTATACAACTAGTAATAGAAAAGTTCATTTTGAATAGCCACCAATTAATTGATGTGCAATTTGTACAATTCATACAACTTTCCATTAATTGTTGTACAATTGTATGAATTACCATACAATATATACAGATCACCAATCATTATTTAGTTATACAATTTAATTAAACTTCTATACAATGTAATTGATAAATATATAATTAATTTGAACATTAATCAAATAATTGCAAGCAATGTAATTAATTAATCATATCAATCCAACACATACACTAATTTAACATGTATGATTGAAATCAATTATTCCATTAATTTATAAATTTAAAAACTTGAAAAATAACAACAAACTATATTACTCAAAATAATCTATAAATTTAGGAACTTCAAGAATAACAACAAACTATACTGCTCAAAATAGAGTAAAAAATATTTTTGTATGATGTAGGAACATTTCGGCTTCTGGCTTCCAAGCCAATAAGCCTGTGGAGGACCACTTCTAGAGGGGTCTCTACATTTGTTGAAGAACCTAATCATTTGATGTAATTAAATCCATGTCTAGAGCAAAATTTGAATATTAATACTTCGGACAATAAAAAGAAGAATTTCGATCTGTTCATTAGTAGTAGTTAGATCCATATTAGTTTGGCATTGATTTGCGTGGATGCCCTTTATTAAATTGAGATTCTTGGTTGTGTATTGACTAGTCTAACTCAACAACAGTGTGATAGAGTTCCAAGAGATTGGGAATTGCATCAAACTATACTTAGTGAAGTCGATAGTTGAAGGACGTTGAAAGGGACAATATGACCGAGTGCATTATGACAAAGACAGAACCAGACCGAGTGCATTGTGACATTTACAACCTAGGGGAGTTGTGGATCCTTGAGTCTGGTCATTACAACCTTCCAAATACCAGTTCATCGTATAAACACAGAGGGAGCCACAAGTGACACGTCTTTATGATTGTTTCTTTGTTCAAAATCGATTTGACGTGAGCACTGCATGGTCAATGTGAACAATTGAGAACGAATTGGGATTGACGCTCAAAACTGAGTGGTAAATTATAAAATCAATCAAATCGTTATTCTAAGAAGTTTCGGTTACTCTGGCATTTTGGGGATCGTAGTTCAATTCCTGCTACTTGTGTACACATCCTGTTACTAGAATAGAGTATTTCAAGACAAAATTTGCAAGGGCAGTTGAATCAGTGTTTGTTGTATCAATTCGAATTTGAAATTCATTTGCTTGGAAGAGAAAACCCAGATTTTCAACAAATACGTACAGTTCAATAATGTTGCAGATGATATGAAACGTAATGCATTGGGACTAAATACGAAATGCATTGGTCCTAAATACGAAATGTGAAATAAAATAAAATTTAGATAGATGTCTTTCGGATTAATTACATCATCGTAATCATAATCACAGTCAGTATCTTTGCACATTCATATTTGAAATATTTGAAATCTAGGTATGGAATGAATAATTAATGGTCTGTAAAGTCTTAACCAGAAATGCGAATTTCTTGCATTCTAGATGCAAGAATAATTAGCTCATTGTTTAAGATAAATGCCTTGTAGTTATAAGATATTGAAACCCCTGTAAATTATATCATTATGAGACACTATTTGTGATTGCGATGTGAATGAATTTGAATGCAAGCTATAGAAAGTTATATTGAATTTGGGGGTATTTAGTTGATGAGCAAGTGGACACAGAGTCTAGAGATAGATTACGCAGAACCGAGGAAGAGATCTGAGAATGATCTTGTAGATGTTCACCTTATGACATTGAACTAGGATTGTTTGCAGATGAATATAGACAAGGTGGAGTGGGAAACCTGTCGATTGGGTGGCCGTTAACAAGTGGTATCAAATCATATGCTTTGCACTTTGAATCAAAGAATAGAATAAGAAAGTTGTCTTTTAAGTGACAAGGTTTTGAATTAAATGCTTTACATGACAAAAGAAGTTCAGCAGAAGATACTGGACTGAAAGGAGGAATTACAATAGTGCAACTAGAAGGAATGGTGGTAAGTAAATTGTGGTTTGTCTTCATGTTTCCAATTAGCTATTGATAGAAATTGTTAGTGGAAAGTAGCATCAACGAAAGAAGTCAATATGACAATGACTTACAACCAGGGAAGCTGTAGGAGAGACTGAGTGATGATCTCAAGGATGGTGGAAAATAACCTTGATAGTTCCAACAATGTTTGGAAAAATGAAGTTAGGAATTGCTCGTTGAAATGGTGGTGTTCAGAGTTTGCAACATGATCATATTTGGGAGGAATTAGATAGGTAAAATACAAGTTTTGCATTGATAATTGCAGGTTCAACTCTTAAGAGAAGAGTTTAAGAGCACAAAGGTGTTATTTAAGTTACAAGGAAGAAACCCTCCAAAGATTGAAAAGAAATACACTTTGAAAAAGTCAAAGTTTGAAAATTATACATAGTGAAGAAAGAAGACAGGCAGAAACCTGTGAGAAATGTTGCAATAGAGAAGTTGCAGCTAGAAGAAAATTCCTGCCAAAGCTATAGAGATGGGAAGAGTTGCTGGAAGATTGGTAAGTAAGTAAACGGCCTTTATGTTTTAAATTGCTAATTGTGCAGGGCGCAGTAACAAAGGAATACATTTTGACAGGAGATTACAACTGGAAGTTGTAATAAAGGGAGCAAGGAGGCTCTCAACTGACGAAGTGTGACAGTGGCAGAGATGTGGCATTGTAGACAACTAGGAGAGTTGTAATATAGGATACTGGAAGTTCTGAAAGGGGTGAACTAAGTTATTATAATAGTCAAAAGAGCGAGGAATGCTCAGAAGGAAGAGGTTCTAGAGGAGAGAACCTATGAATACCAAAAGGCTGAAATAAAGAGATGCTTGGTGAGGTATTGGGTAACGAGTCAATGGAGAAGACTTGTTACATAAGTGGGACTGCATATCAAAGAGAGGAAGAAAATGACTATTGATAGTCATAACAAAGTTTTAGGGATGAGTGATGAGGAGATGAAAGTACAACTGGATGTACTAATGAAGTTGCTAGAACAAAGCGAGGAAGACCAAAGGTGTGGATGGAGTATCCATAGGAAAGTGAAATGGAACATCTTGCAAGAAAAGTTGGAACATATGTCGAATGCTCAATTGAAGAAGGAAGAGCTCATAGCATAAGTGGGACCAAAACAAGGATCTATCCTTGGTGAAGATGAAGATGAAGGAGTTGATGAGATCCAAGAATCTCATGGTTTTGAAACTAATTAAAGTTTCGTGAATGTAGGTATTGAAGATAGAGAATTGCCTCATGAAGGCAACACCAAGAAAATTGGAATTGTGGAAGAACTCATGAAGGAAAGGGATGTAGACTATGAGGAAGATAAGGAACCAGGAGAGTATCCCATGGATAATGATGCATTAGAGACGATGCCAACTAATTATATGTGTATGCATGCATATTACGAAGAAGAGGAAGATATACAATCTTCTACAACTATCATGAAGATTGATGAAGATTTCAAGGTCATATATGATGAAGAATGTCTCTCAATGGAAGATAGTTTGAAGTTATTTCAACAAAAGAAGCTTATAGATGCACTATTCAATGGAAGAAAAATCCGGTTTGGAAATCGATAGGATGAAGCTCAATAAAAATATCATGATATAAACTTAGATTAGCATAAGGATTTAGGTATCTTTGATTTAGCAAGGGCCCATACAAAGAGGAAGAAGACAATTCAATAGTAGATTTGAATATTATTGAAGAGGACATGGAAGATAATAATGGTTTTGTAGTAGGGATGATTTTTTTGGAAGATGGACTGAACTATCAAAAGATAGATGAAGACTGTGAATTGCAAAATGAGTTCCAAAATAATAAGTGACAATGATATAAATAAAGAAGAAGAAAATCAAGGCACAAAATTTCTACTACAACAAAGAAGGGCAACCCAAGATGTCTTAGAATACAATGAAAGAACTGAAGAGTTTATGTACCAAAGGAGCCAACAAGTTATTTGTATGTTAAAAGGAGAGTATGGTGAGTTACTAAAGAATGATATTGAACAACACAATCTGGAAATAGTATGTTGTAGTAAAATTATTCCATGTAATAATTTTGAAAGTCAGGCCAATGAGATTTCCGTAGAGGAACAAGCAGGATGGATTAAACAAGTGGACGTCTCAAACATGTTGAAAGAGACAATAGTTGGACAAATTTCATTTCGAAAATCAAGGACAAAGTTAGATGAAGAAATTCTAGACTATGAGAAGATAAGGAACCAGAAGAGTATCCCATGGATAATGATGCATTAGAGATGATGCCAACTAATTATATGTGTATGCATGCATATTAAGAAGAGGAATATGTACAATCTTCTACAACTATCATGAAGATTGATGAAGGTTTCAAGGTCATATATGATGAAGAATGTCTCTCAATTGAAGATAGTTTGAAGTTATTTCAACAAAAGAAGCTTATAGATGCACTATTCAATGGAAGAAAAATCTGGTTTGGAGATCGATAGGATGAAGCTCAATAAAAATATCATGATACAAAATTAGATTAGCATAAGGATCTAGGTATCCTTGATTTAGCAAGGGCTCATACAAAGAGGAAGAAGACAATTCAGTAGTAGATTTGAATATTGTTGAAGAGGACATGGAAGATAATAATGGTTTTGTAGTAGGGATGAATTTTTTGGAAGATGGACTGAACTATCCAAAGGTAGATGAAGACTGTGAATTGATAACAAGCACAATGAGTTCCAAAATAATAAGTAACAACAATATAAATAAAGAAGAAAATCAAGGCATAGAATTTCTACTACAACAAAGAAGGGCAACCAAAGATGTCTTAGAATACAATGAAAGCACTGAAGAGTTTATGTACCAAAGAGCCAACAAGTTATTTGTATGTTAAAAGGAGAGTATGGTGAGTTAGTAAAGAATGGCATTGAACAACACAATATGGAAATAGTATGTTGTAGTAAACTTATTCCATGTAATAATTTTGAAAGTCAGGCCAATGAGGTTTTCATAGAGGAACAAGAAGGATGCATTAGAAAAGTAAACGTCTCAAACATTTTGAAAGAGACAATAGTTGGAAAAAGTTCATTTCGGAAATCAAGGACAAAGTTCGATGAAGAAATTCACGAGTTGCAAATGCTAATGAAGAAGATTACCAGGAAAAGGTACAAGAGAAAAAAGGACATCCGTTGGCACAAGGTTCAGATAGACCCGGGTTTGGCGTCGATATCGGAAAGCAGGGCCCACTTAGCACCATCCCTTTCAGGATCAGCCATAGAGTGGATGACGTCTCACCCGAGGTGCCATGGGGGACTAATGGAACGAGGTTTTTGCAGTCCAATGGACTTGCTGTGTATTTGCGACAATAGTTGCTTAACTCACCGCACGATGATCATGACATCTAACCAATAGAATTAGACCAAGCATACTAAAATCCTATGTCATGTAACTATTCATATAACTCTATCCTAACAATTTGATTTACTTTTCGTGTCCATAGTATTAACACGACCAAAACATGACAATTATGCCAACTTCTCCTAGTACATAGGTCATTAGAGAATTATGTATGAATACTTTCAAAATAAAATGAGAGTATTAATAAAACAATACATACATTCATGAAAAAATATAGGGGAAATCCATTCATTCTCCATTAATTCATGATAGAAAAGTGCGAAATGCGCTACAACAGAGTCTTACAAACCGAGCTCACTAACGTTAACATGGTAAAATATAACACATTACATTATTCTACATCGCATAGTATCAACGACTCTAAACATATTATCCAATGAGGACCAAAATCAATACACTGACTATATCCATGAGTGAGATAAATAAAAACCATTGACATACAAAACTAACAACAAAGTAACTGGAAATTGAATAACATGAACTATACTAGCAAAACATAACACTGGTGATTCTTCGACTAGCTGACGAACCAACCAAACCTGGATTGGAGAAGCCGAGTCTTCTTATCGTCCCTCAGTGGTTCCTCTGTCATAATACCTCCAACCCTTGTCCATTTTAGCCCATCTCCATGTCAACTTAATGACCTTGACATTTTTTGACAACCTTCTCCAACTACCCCATGCTTTCCAATCATCAGCTGGTCCTAGCTCAAAATATCTTCTACCGGTATTTCCTCAAATTTTCCAACTTATCTCTTCTAGAAAATATCTCGCAAGTCCTTCATTATGACAAAACTTCCTACCTTAGCTAGATGCCTTCAAATCTTAACCACTAAGATCTGCCTTGCACACATCCTTACCTAGTTGACACAATGCCAAACTATGCACGGTGCCTTGTAGCACTGCATCTTCTTGTCCCACACTATCCTCTCTATTGCACGCTAGTTCCCCTACTTCCATGCCATTCTCCTCTGTGGGCGGCCTCTCAAGCTACTGTAAAATTTCAAATATTTTGGCCTTCAACAGGCCCCCAACGCAAAATTGTGGCTTGTCCTGAGCCCCTTATTCCTTCTCTTATCTCCATTAGTTTTGGAATATTGATGTTCAACGAGGTTAACCTTATTTGTGTTGAAATTCAACAAGAAAATGCACCGCATACTAGTGTGGGATTCTAGGTCACACATGAGTGAGGAATTCAGTGACACATTAGTGCTAATGTGGGCGTTCAATTTTTAAATAAATTGGAAAATAAAATGTAATCTTATCTCATAACAACTTGTAATAGTTAACTAAATGTGATAGACTTAGTTAGCTCAAGAATTTCTAGTTGAGGGTGGAAAGATAGGCATGTAGAGTGATTCTATTATTTACAGGGTCCAGTTGTAGTTGTAGCACTAGTGTGGTGTGAGTGCAATTAATTAACTCAAATTAATTGAGTTAAAATCAATTTAACTAGTTCTAACTGATTGATGAGCTAGTGGAAGATCAAGTGAATTAAAATAGATATAATTCACAAGTAGTGATCTACCAAGTAATTGATGATTCACTATTAATAGCTGCATGCATGTCAATTTGGATGACGACCCAATTGAGACAAAGGTTAAAGGCAAGTAAACTATCAGTTGTATTATTAGCAAACTGCCTAGGTGCAGTTATAAAGCCACATGAAGCCCATGATGGATTAAGCAGTAAGGGAAGGTTGGAATTCCTATGTAATAGGGATTATTTGGCCTAGGCATTGTGTGAGCAAGGCAAGCTGAAGGTGGGAAGGAAATTGGCTATGTATTGGTCCAATTTTTCCTAGATTAGTGTGAGACAATTGGTAGAGTGTATGAGGTTGTGGTGAGCACACATGCATTGTATTGTTTCATGATTCCTTGGTTGATTATACAATATAGATGGAGGTGTTTTGAGCAATTGCTTTCCCCAGGAATTTTTTTTGTCGTGTGATTGATTTACTTCTTTCTCTTACTTGCATGTGATTGAGCGATCGTGATTTATATTCCGCAAATATTGTAGAAGGATTTTGTATCTTGCTTTAGTACCTTGCATGATCGGATTGAATCCAGTGGTGTAATTTCTACAATTTCTTGCCATGAAAAATTTGAGCAATGGCTAGACATTTTGGTTGTTTTAAAACTCCATCAAATAAAAGAGGGTGCCGCACTTCTCTTCCTATGACTCCTCACAAAGGATAAATAGTGCTTCCACTGTTGCTCCCACATGGAGTCGTTCTGTTGCCTCTCCCCTATGTTTTTTTTCATGTTTCTCCTTTTTCTCTTTCCTTGGAAGTATTTCCAATATATTGGAAAATAGATTAACTTTATACGTATCGAATTGATACCTAGATGATTGAATCCATTGGTGTAATTTCTACGTGGTATCAAAGCGCCATGAATCACAATAGTGGATAAGAAATTGAGTTTGTGTTGAAAATTATTCAAATTTGCAGATACTTTCTTTGGAGCTAGAAGTGGAATCACAATAGTGGAGAAGAAATTGAGTTTGTGTTGAAAAGTATTCAAATTTGCAGATACTTTCTTTGGAGCTAGAAGTGGATCAAGATGTCTTTCAATGGCTTGAGACTCGAATATGCACTCGAGGGCAGTGTTGAAAAGTCAACAAGAAATGTGTGTCTAATTTAATTTTCTCTTAATTAAATTGGACAATAAAATGTAATATTATGTCATAATCACTTGTAATAGTTAACTGAGTGTGATAAACTTAGTTAGCTCATGAATTTTGAGTTGAGGGTGGTTGGTGAGGCATGTAGAGTGATTTTATTAGTTATTGAGTCCAAGTTGTAGTTAGTGCATTAGATTAATGCATGAGAAATCAATTAACTCAAGTAATTGAGTTAAAATCAGTTTAACTAGTTATAACTATTTGTTGCACTAGTGAGAGGCCAAGTGAATTAAATTAGATTTAATTCACATGCAATGATCTGTCATGTAACTGATGATTTACTATTAATAACTGCATGCATGTCAGTTCCACTGGAGATCCAGTTGAGACAAAGGTTAAATGGATGTTAACTATCATTTGTATTATAGGTAGGCTGCCTGCATGCAGTAAAACACCCACAGGATTTCCCATGAGCATTGCATAATTTTGGAACGCTGAATTTCCTAAAGAATAGAGATTGCATTCCACATGAATTGTGCAAGGCAGGCAGGCCGAGAAGATGCTGAAAATTGGCTAAGTGTTGGTTGACTTTGTCTGGATCAGTGTGAGACAGTTGTGAGAGTGCAGGAGACTCTTGTGAGAAGAGTGCATTGTAATTGTTTCACGATTCCTTGGTGAATATACAATAGAAGATAGATGGGTTTTGAGAAATAAGATTTCCTCGGGAAAACATCTGTGTTGTGGTTTGATTTTCTTCTTTCTTTACTTGTTGTGATTGGCGATCGTGTTTATTTTCCGCAATTAATTTGTAGAAGGATTCAATATCTTGATTTAGCATATCACATTATCAGAATGAATCCATTAGTATACATATTGTTTGCATAATTTCTACATGGTATCAGAGCATAGGGAATCACTATAGTGGAGAAGAAATTGAGTTTGTGCTGAATAACATTTGAATTTGAAAAAGTATTCTTTGGTGCGACAGACGGATCAAGATGGATTTCAATGACTTGAGATTGGAATATGCACTCGAGGGAATTTATAATTATATTGCATGGAAAGATAGGTTGGAGGCAGTTCTAGAGGACAACGGGTTGAAATAATTCATTGATAATGGCATTCCCAAGCCCACAACATTAAATGGCGCTATTCTTGATGCTTGGAAAAAGAAGGTTGCAAAGGTGAGGAGGGATCTTATTGGAGGGAGTACTAAACCACATTGTCTCAAGTCTCCATGGAAAAGCAACTCCATATGCAAAGTGGAAGGCTTTGACAGATATGTTTTAGAGTAGCAGTGATCATAGAAAATTGGCATTGAAGGACAAGCTTAGGAAAATCAAAATGGAGAAAGGTGACACTATTTCGAAATATTTAACCAAGTTTGTCCAATGTCGAGATGAGCTTGGGAGTGTTAGAATTACTATAGCGGATGATGAATTGGTGAGCCTAGCTCTTCTAGGCCTTCCCAAGAGTTGGCATAGTTATCAGGACTTTGTCAATGGGAGGGAGAAGCTGCTAGATTGGGAGCGACTTTGGTCGGATTTGGTGCAAGAAGAATTCAGGCGGAATACAAGGGATGGATCCTCATTTAAAATAGACGATGAGGAAAATTGCACCTTAGCTGGTAAGGCAAAGAAGGGGAAGGGAAAGAAGTCCTATTCAAAATCTGAGACCGACAAAGAAGGCAAGAAGCGTGACATGTCCAAAGTGAAATTTTTTCACTGTCACGAGCATGGACATTATGTCACTAATTTTCCACAAAAGAAGAAGAACAAGAAGGCTTCAAGATATGCAGCTGGTGAGGCTTTGGCATCGCAATTTGAGTTGGAATTCTCACTCACCGCATGCATGGTGTCAAGTGCGATGGGATTAGTGTGGTACTTGGGATAGTGGTGCATCTTTCCACATGGCAGGAGACAAAGAACTTTTCAGTGGCTTGGAGGAGAAGGATCTCTAGATGCATATCGAAATGGGTGATGACGGGAGGTATATCACTACCGGGATTGGTACAGTTTATTTCTAGAGACTGTCAGGTAAACCCTTCTTATTAAAATATGTCATGCATGTACCATGCTTGAAAAATAATTTAGTTTCAGTTGCTATGTTGGAGGATAGAGGTTATGATGTGGTTTTCAGTGAAGGGAAAGCATTCCTTCGTCACAAAGCCACAAGGCAAGCTAAGAATATTGGGATTCGTGTGAAGAATCTCTACAAACTTGATGTAGATGGCTGCACAACATTGATGGGTAAGGCAAACAAAGTGGTGAGTCGGGATGGGGGTGAGTTATGGCACAAGAGATTGGGCCATCTACACCATGGAGCTTTGAAGGTAATGCAACATATTTCTATGGGGCTTCCAAAGGGTACTATTGCACAGATAGACACTTGAAAGGGATTTACCATTGGGAAGTATTCAAAGGCCACTTTTGATGAGGAGAACCGAGCAGTGAGAATCCTTGAGATAGTTCACTTATATGTGTGTGGACCATTCTCTACAGCTTTGACAACAAAGCACATGTATTATGTGATTTTTGTTGATGATTTTTCTAGAAAGTGCTGGATCTACTTCATGCAGAAGAAAGATCGAATGTTCTCAAAATTTTGTGAGTTCAAAGCACTGGTTGAGAAAGACACAGGGAAGCATGTGAAGGCTCTTAGGAGTGACAATGGTGGTGAGTACATATCCAATGAATTCAAGAACTTCTATAGAAAAGAAGGGATTCAGAGAGAGTTTATTGCGTCTCATAACCCACAACATAATGGGGTCGTAGAAAGAAAGTATAGAACAATTGTGGGTGCGGCACGAGTGATGTTGCATGATCAGGGCCTACCGTTGCATCAGTGGGCAGAGGCATGCAACACAACAATATTTGTGCAAAACCGTAGTCCTCATCAGCTACTTGGCATGAGTACACCAGAGGAGGATTTTTCTGGTAAGAAACCTGATTTTTCATATTTTAAAAATTTTGGTTCATCTGTCTATTTCCATGTGACCAAAGATTCCAGGAAGAAGCTAGAACCAACAATTGAGATTGGGATATTTGTGGTGTACACTGATACTCCCCACAACTATCGAGTATATTTTCCAAACATCAGGATGATTGTTTTAATTATAAATATTCCGGGAAATCACATAAGAAATTTGAGACGGGATATAAATTTTGATGAGGATAAAGCCATGTGATTGTCCCTTGAGAGGTAGCTTGATTTGAATGCAGATGAGGAACTTTTGGTTCCAAATGATGAACCTTAAGATGTGGAGTAGCCACATGCAGAGGATCATGGAGTGGCAGAAAACACTCATGCAAAGCCATCCATTAGACATGGTAGAAGGCACACCACCGAAGCTAACATATTGAGACTTGATGCGGCATAACAGGTAGGAGCACCCACATCATTGTGCAGATAGATACAGTCTCCAGACATGTTTTCTAGATACATGGCTCTTATGATCAAGTGTATTGTGACAGAACCATCCTATTTTGAGGAAGTAGTGCAACAACCAATTTGGGTTGACGCCATGGTTGAAGAGTATGATTCCATCGTCAAGAACAATGCATGGGCAGTTGTCCCAAGACCAGTCGAAAAATCAGTGGTTAGATCTAAATGGATCTATAAGGTGAAGCAAACAGAAAATGTGAGTGTGGATAAGTACAAGGCTAGATTTGTAGCCTGGGGATTCTCACAAGTTAAGGGGATTGACTATGCCAGAGAATTGCACTGGTTGCGAGATACTCATCGATTAGATCTATCCTTGCACTCTTAGTGCAGATGGGGTGGCAGATGCATCAGATGGATGTGAAGACTGTGTTTCTCAATGGATTTATTGAGAAAGAAGTGTACATAGAGAAGAGAGAAGGTTTTGAGACCTTTGACAGTGAGTCACATGTGTGCAAAATCAAGAGAGCACTGTATGGGCTGAAGCAAGAACCTCATGCTGGGTACACCAGGATTGACAACTATTTCACAAGGTTGGGCTTCAGGAAGAGTGAAGTGGATGAGAACCTGTATTAGATTGTGGTTGATGGTAAACTTTTGATTATCGTAATTTATGTTGATGTTCTTATTTTGACATGTGATGAGAAACTCATAAATTCTTGCAAAGAGGATCTTGCAAGAGAGTTTGAGATGAAGGATATGTGACTCCTTCAATATTTCCTTGGTTTGGAAATATGGCAGTGGGATGGTGAGCTATTTGTTTCTCAAGGAAAGTGTGCCAAAGAGATTCCGAAGTTTCACATGGAGAGCTGTAAACCCATGGAGACCCCCCTTGCAGGAAACTGGAGGAAGGAGGGTATTACTTCAGGTGAGGTATTGGACGCTATTGTTTACAGGCATCTTGTGGGTTCACTAATGTACTTGGTGAACACCAAACTAGACATTTGCGACGTAGTTAACGAACTGAGTCAAGCTATGGTTAAGCTGACCAAGCTCATTTAGAAGGCGGGAAAGCATGTCTTGAGATATCTCAGGGCACTACAGAGTATGGATTATGGTACAGACGGACAGAGGGAGTGAAGCTTCAAGGCTTCATTGATGTAGATTGGGCAGATAGTCCATCAGACAGAAAGAGCACATCAGGAAGGATTTTCAGATAGGATCGTCAATAGTTTCTTGGTACAACAGGAAGTAGAGATCTGTGGCACTCAGTTCAATAGAGAGTATATGGCAGCTAGTTAGGTTGCATGTGAGGTCATTTGGATGAGGAGTATTCTTGTTGGTTTTTTTTGGCATCAGATGGATCCGATGGAGATATATTGTGATAAACAGAGTTGCATTAAAATCTCAGTTAATCTAGTATTCCATGATAGGTCCAAGCATATAGACATCCGGTACCACCATCTCAGAGATAGTGTTCAGAGACACATTATGTTACTTCAGTACATTCCCACGGAGGATTAGGATGCAGATATTTTGACGAAGGTGCTCGCCAGGAGAAAATTCGAATACCATAAAGGCAAGATTGGGCTAGTTGATCATCCCTTTATTGTTGAGAGGGAGTGTTGAAAAGTCAACAAGAAATATGTGTCTAATTTAATTTTCCCTTAATTAAATTGGACAATAAAATGTAATCTTATCTCTTAATCTCTTGTAATAGTTAACTAAGTGTGATAAACTTAGTTAGCTCATGAATTTAGAGTTTAGGGTGGTTGGTGAGGCATGCATAGTGATTCTATTAGTTATTGAGTCCAAGTTGCAGTTAGTGCATTAGTTTAATGCATGAAAAATCAGTTAACTCAATTAATTGAGTTAAAATTAGTTTAACTAGTTGTAACTGTTTGTTGCGCTATGTTGTGAAGCCAGCTCCAAAAATAGAATAAAAGAGATATCAACGCCTTAGAAATAATCCACTTCGAGGGGGTAACCTTCAATAAATTACATGAATGAACAATTCTTGGATGATACAAATTACAAAACCTCTTTTCTATATATAGGTGTCCATGGGCCACAATGTAATCCTAGTGGGGCCACAATGTAATCCTAGCCGACCTAACAATAATAATTTAAGGGCACAATAATACCAATATGGGGGTTACATGGGTACAATAATAACAATAAGGGGGTTACACTAACAACAATAAGGGACTATACTAGTAATATAGGGACCTAACATGCCCCTCTCCTTCAAAAAAGTGTTGTCCTCAACGCTTGAGTAGCTCTGGGTGCTTCTGTATAAAATTCTCATCCTCCCATGTAGAATCTTCGGTGGGTAAGTTCTTCCACTTGATGAGATACTCTGAAATTGATCGATTCCGTAGTTGTCGAGTTCTTGTTTCCGTGACCGCTTCCGGTTCCAATATGATTTTTCCTTCCTCATCAAGTTCTGGCAATATTGTTTGAACTGGAATATTTTCACCTATAACCTTCTTTAAGCATGAAACATGGAAAACTGGATGTACTCGCGAAGAAGCAGGAAGCTCCAATTTGTATGCCATAGTACCAATATTTTGCAACACCTTGTAAGGACCATAGTACTTTGGTGATAATTTATTATCCTTCTTAGCTTGCTTGAGGGACATTTGTTTGTATGGTTGTAGTTGTAAAAATACCTAGTCTCCTACATCAAAACTTCTCTCGCTGCGATGTTGATTTGCCTGTTGTTTCATTCGATTTTGTGCCAAGTTCAAGTTATTCTTAAGAGTTGGAGAACTTCTTGTTGATGCTTGATGTGATCTTTCACTGCTTGAACCTTCAAATTTTCTCTTAAAGATGATGTGATGGATGGTGGAAATTTTTGTTGCAGTATGGAAGGAAGTGTTATACCACCATTCAGCGAGAGGTAACCACTTGACCCATTGTGTTTGTTTATCAGATACAAAACAACGAAGATATCCTTCCAAACATTTATTTACTATCTCTGTTTGACCATTAGATTGAGGATGATAAGATGAGCTATGAGCTAATTGAGTACCCAAACAAGAAAATAACTCCGTCCAAAAATTTCCAGTAAAAATGGGATCTCTATCGCTCACAATAACCCTTGGGTTTCCATGTAGATTTTGAATTGTGTCCATAAATGTAGTAGCAACTATACTTTCTTTAAATGGATGAGATAATGCACAAAAGTGTGCATACTTGGTAAGTCTATCAACTACCACCATGATGACACTCTTTTCTTTGGACTTAGGTAAACCTGTGATAAAATCCATTGAAATCTCCTCCCAACGTTGACTTGGAATGGATAAAGGTTGTAGAAGTCCTGAGGTCTTAATTGTCTCAACTTTATTTTGCTGGAAAACCAAACATTCCACCACAAACTTTTGAATATCAGATTTAAGGACATCCCAAAAAAATTCTTTCTTCACCCTGTGGTAAGTTTTTAAAAATCCTGAGTGTCCTCCTAAAGGAGAAGTGTGCAATTCCAAAAGAATCTTTTGTTTTAGTTTGGAATTCTTACAAATATTTAAGTGATCTTTGTACCATAAAGACTCATTTTTCCAACTAAATGTATCATATGTACTAGGATCTTGCTGCAACTTTTAAATGAGTGTCCATACTTCTTTGTCCTTCTTCCATTCATCTCTTGCTTCGGTTATCCAATCTGGTTGGATAATAGAAATGGCACAAAGCAATGCTTCCACCTCTTCATTCTTTCTTGAGAGTGCATCCGCAACAACATTAAGCTTTCCTTTTTTGTAGATTATTTCAAAGTCATAACCCAACATCTTTGTGACCCATTTTTGCTGCTCTTCTAAAGATAGTCTTTGTTCCAAAATGTGTTTAAGACTATCATGATCAGTTTTTACCTTGAAGTGTCTTCCCATTAGGTAAGTTCGCCATTTCTTTAGTGCATGCAGTATTGCTAACATTTCCTTCTCATAAATAGGTTTCTGTAAATACTTTCCTTTGATTGGACGACTTTCAAAAGTAATGGGTCTTCCTTCATGGATTAAAACAACATCAATTCCATTTCCCGAGGCATCACATTCCACAATAAAGGTTTTTGTGAAGTTTGGCGTAGCTAATACCGGTGCTAGGCACATTGCCTCTTTAATATGTTCAAAGGCCTTAGTTGCTTCAGGAGTCCATGAAAATGCATCTTTCTTCAATAATGTTGTTACAGGTGTTGCTATTATCCCATAATTCTTAACAAATTTGTGATAATACCCTGTTAACCCGAGAAATCCTCGCAACTGCTTTATGGTTGTGGGGACTTTCCATTCCTTAATGGCTTTAATTTTGTTAGGTTCTACCTTAACACCCTCATGAGATACAATATGACCAAGATATTCCACCTCTTGTACTCCAAAGAAACATTTGGATGTTTTTGCATATAATTTTTTCTCCTGCAATAGTTTGAGCACCCAACATGTTCAACATGATCCTTCTAAGACCTGCTATAGATTAGTATATCATCAAAAAATATTAGCACAAATTTTTTAAGGAAGGGTTTGAAAATGGAATTCATCAACCCTTGAAATGTAGAAGGTGCATTGGTAAGGCCAAAAGGCATGACCAAAAATTCATAATGACCCTCATGAGTTCGAAATTCTGTTTTTGGAATATCTTCGGTCTTCATTCTAATTTGATGATATCCTGAATGAAGATCCAACTTGGTAAAATAAATTGCTCCATGTAATTCATCCAATAATTCATCAATCACAGGAATGGAAATTTATCTTTAATGGTGAGCTTATTGAGCTCCCTATAATCCGGACACATTCGCCATGATCCATCCTTCTTGTGTACCAATACTACAGGAGCAGAGAAAGAACTTTGACTAGGTTAAATTATACCCGCCTCTAACATTTCTGCAATCATACGTTCAATTTCGCTCTTTTGGAAGTAAGGATATCTATAAGGCCTGATGTTTGGAGGAACACTTCCTAGAATCAAATGAATAGCATGATCATGATCACGAATAGGTGGGAGTCCTTTGGGAGTTTCTAACACCTTGGAATGATTGTCCAAGACTTGTTGGAGATCTGCAGAAATAGATGATTTTGATGTCGGAACTTCTAGTGAGCATAATTGTGCAATTACGCCTCGTTTTTATTTCTTTAGAAGCTTTGTCATGACATTAGAGCTTATTATCCTTCCTGGCTTCCCTTCAATACCCCGTAATTCGACTTCCTTTCCTTCTGAAAAAAATTTCAAGAAAAGTTCTTGAAAATTAAAAACTACCGTCCCCAAAGATTGTAACCATTGTACTCCTAGTACAACATCAGCACCTCCCATAGGAATGGAAAGCATTGGACTAGTCAATACATATTCCCCCATGGTTAGCTTGATATTATGGCATTTTCCAGAGCAATTTATAGTTCCCCCATTTGCAACCATCACTTGACATTCTGGTGCTGGGTATAGGAAACAATTTAATTCCTTGGCTACCTTACAATGAATAAAATTATGGGTGCTATCTGAATCAATCAACACTATTACCTTTTTCTTCTTGATTTGTCCCTCTATCTTGAGAGTTTGAGGAGTGGTAATTCCTGCCAGTGCATTACACGATATGGTCGGATTCATTTCTTCCTCTTCTAGGGCTGGTTCCTGGTGTATATCCTCTTCTTGTTCATTTTCTTCTTCCTCTTCGCAATCTATGTAAAATAATTTCTTCTCAGCACACTTATGACCTTTAGTGTATTTGCTATCACAACTGTAGCAAAGCCCTTTTGCTCTTTTTTCTTCCAATTTTTGTGGTGTCAAGCTTGTAGGTTGTGGAAATCTAGGCATAGCAACAATTCCTTCTTTATAGAAGTGAGTGGTAGGCTTCCTTGTCGCCATAATTTTACATTCAATTTTTCTTGCCAACCTGAATGCCTTCTCCAATGAATCAGGTTCCAAAACGCGAACTTTATGTTGGATGTTATCCTTTAAAGTACCTAAGAAGAGATCAGTCTCGTGTTCCTCTGGAATATCAGTTACCCTTATATTCAATTTTTGGAAGTCCTCAATGTGCTCCCCCATTAAACCCTTTTGTTTGAGGTTTATCAATTGGCTAAATAAGGTGTTTCTCTTTGTATCCTCATAATGTGCTATCTTTTCCTCCATAAAAATTGACCAAGTGACAATTTTTTTACAGGAGCAAAGCCATCAATACCATACAAATGTATTTTTTTCTAAATGTAAAGTTTCAATGTGTACCTTTTGTGTGTTTTTCACATTATGGAGATCAAAATATTTCTCCATCTGTAGTATCCATGTTACAGGATCCTTTCCATCAAACTTCCTCATATCCATTTTTGGAATATGGTGGTTCTTCCCGCCAACATTATGTAGAAATTATATAACTTATGTGTTATATGTCCAAGATTCTCCTGATCTCACACTATTTTAACTTCATGCAAAATACAGAATCTATTCCACCATTGATCATTTGCGGAAATTAAATCAAGATTGCAATGCACACATGAAACAATAAAAATTCACACACATTAACACAGTTGTTTAACGCGAAAGCCTGAAGCTGAAAACCCCAACTATCTGTATATAATATATGCCATAGAGATCATGTAACAATCCTCATACAAAGCTGATCATATCAAGCTCTCAGTACAGTACAAGCGCTACACACCAATCAGGCCCAATATTGCAAATCCATGCACCAATCTTTGCCACCTGCTAGCCTGCCTCTACTGCACAATCCCTATTGGCATCTCCACTGAGTGTTGGATGCAATCAATGCATCACTATAGTCACAACTGATAGTTTATCTTTCCCTTTCACCTATCTCTCCACTGGTCTCCACTGAAACTGCCATCCAATGTAGTTAACTGATGTATTCTTTAGTTGATTTATGAGTTAATAATTAGTGAATTAATTAATAATTAATTCACACCACTCTCACTAGTGTATCAATCAGTTAGACTAGATACAACTAGCTCAACTATGTTTAACTGATTTAAACTGAATACAACTCCACTAACTTCCTCAATCAACTCCACCAAACTCTGTCACATGAGTTCTAACTGAAGTATCCATGCAATAGCTCCACATAACCCTCAGGAATAGCGTAATTCCTTCTGTCAGCTCTTGTGCCACATTTGTGCACTTAACTGAAGTGCTCCAAGAGAATAAGATAATGTTTATAGTCCAAATATTATTAAGAGCTAATAATATTCGACATATCTATTTTTAGACTGGCAATC
This sequence comes from Pinus albicaulis, assembly GCA_034641835.2. NCBI lineage: Eukaryota > Viridiplantae > Streptophyta > Pinopsida > Pinales > Pinaceae > Pinus > Pinus albicaulis. Next base: position 1,282,272,406 of record CM076574.1, on the reverse strand, counting down.
TAAAAATAGATTACGCCCAATATGTCTAAAAATAGAAGTCCATCTATTTTTCCAACTTGACCAACCATCCACAAATAGCATCCTGCAACTCATAGAATATGATCGACATGTCTAAAAATAGACATAGTCTAAAAATAGGCTTTGCGCCAAAAATAGCTTGCGGGCCCACTTAGTGAAGGTGACTCTTTTCACTAAGTTCATCATCTTGTTGAATCTCAACACTCCCTCTCAACAAGATAGGGATTATCTGCCACCCCGATCCTGTCTCTATGGTATTCGAATTTTCTCCTGGTGAGCACCTTCTTCAGAATATCTGCATCCTGATCCTCTGTAGGAATGTAAGAAAGCAACATGATCTTCTGCTGCACACAATCTTTGATATGATGGTACCGGATGTCAATATGTTTAGATCTATCATGAAATACTGGATTAACCGAGAGTTTAATGCAACTCTGATTATCACAATATATCACCGTAGGATCTAAATGAGAACTGAACAAACCAACCAAGATCTTCCTCATCCATATAGCCTCGAATTTAGCCAAACTTGCTGCCATGTACTTGGCCTCCGCTGAATGGAGTGCCACGAATCTTTGTTTCCTGATGTACCAAGAAACTACTGTAGATCCGATACTGAAAATCCCTCCAGATGTGCTCTTTCTATCCGTTGGGCTTCCTACCCAATCTGCATCCGTGAAGCCATGCAACTTCACCTCATCCGACTGTCTGTACCACAATCCATATCCAGATGTGCCCCTGAGATACCTCAGGACATGCTTGCCTGCCTTCCAAAAGAGCTTGGTAGGCTTCACCATCGCTTGTGAAAGCTGGTTCACAGCATAGCATATGTCCGGTCTTGTATTGACTAAATACATGAGTGAACCAACCAACTGTCGATAAACAGTGGCATCCACTACCTCTGCCGATGTAACATCCTCTTTCCTCCAACCACTAGGAAGAGGAGTGTCGATAGGCTTACAGCTTTGCATGTGAAACTTCTCTAGTATCTCCCGGGCATACTTGCCTTGAGACACAAACAGTTCACCTTTCCGCTGCCAAATTTCCAATCCCAGGAAATAATGAAGGAGGCCCAAGTCCTTCATCTCGAACTCCTTTGCAAGATCTGCCTTGCATGATTGTATCAACAATTCATCACCCATTAGTATTAAGTCACCTACATAAAGTACAATGATCAAAAGCTTACCCTCCACCACAATCTGGTATAGGTTTGGATCTGCCTCACTCTTGGCGAAACCGAGTCCGGTGAAATAACTGTTTATCCGTGTGTACCAAGCACGAGGTGCTTGTTTCAGCCCATACAACGCTCTTTTGAGCCTGCACACATGAGAATCACTGCTGAAGATTTTGACTCCTTCAAGTTGCTCAATGTACACCTTTTCCTCAATGATTCCGTTGAGGAACACAGTCTTCACATCCATCTGATGAATGTGCCAACCCATCTGCACTGAGAGAGCAAGGATGGTCCGTATGGAAGAATACCTTGTGACAGGTGCAAAGGTTTCTTCATAGTCGATCCCCTCGATCTGTGAGAAGCCCCAGGCAACAAATATTGCCTTATACTTCTCGACGCTCCCGTCAGAAGCTTGCTTCACTTTGTAGATCCATCTCAAACCTACCACTGATTTCCCTTCCGGCCTTGGGAAAATCTCCCATGCACTGTTTCTGACAATCGAATCATACTCTTCCACCATGGCATCTATCCATGCAGGATCCTCCATAGCTTCCTCGAAAGAGGATGGCTCCGTCACGATACACTTGCTCATCAGAGCCATGTATCCAGTAAATCGGTCAGGTGACTGTCTCAGTATACACTGTGATGTAGGAACTCCTACATTCTGTACTGCATCAATATTCAGTCGCTCAGCTTCTGTAGTGTGCTTCTGCCCTCTGATGTTTGGCGCTGCATGAGTGGTTTCTTCCACTCCATGAATCTCCTCTTGTGGCTGATCCACATCTTGAGGCTCATATTTAGGAACAAGTAGCTCATCCTCTGCATGCAAGTGTAGCTCCCTCTCAAGTGACAACTTCATGGCTTTATCCTCATAAAATTTGATATCCCGTCGCACGACAGTCATCTGACTGTCTGGAAAATACACACGATAATTGTGGGGTGTTTCTGTGTACCCCACAAATATCCCAACCTCTGTGGTCGGCTCCAGCTTCTTCCTGGCATCCTTCGTCACATGAATGTAAACAGGTGAGCCAAAAATCTTCAAATGAGAAATGTCAGGCTTCTTACAAGAAAACACCTCTTCGAGTGTACTCATGCCAAGTACTCTATGATGAAAACGGTTTTGCACATAAACCGCAGTGTTGCATGCCTCAGCCCACAAGTGTATGGGAAGGCCCTGATCATGCAACATCGCCCGTGCAACACCCACGATCATTCTGTTCTTTCTCTCCGCGACACCATTCTTCTATGGGTTATGAGGCGCTATGAGTTCTCTTCGAATTCCTTCTTTGCTACAGAAGTATTTGAATTCGCCAGAGATGTATTCACCACCATTATCGCTCCTTAGAGATTTCACCTGCTTCCCTGACTCTTTCTCAACCAGCGCCTTGAACTCACAGAACTTTGAGTATGTCTCGCTCTTCTTCTGCATGAAGAAGATCCAACACTTACGAGAAAAGTCATCAACAAATATCACATAATACCTATGCTTTGCTGTTGAAGCAAACGAGAAAGGTCCACACACGTCTGTGTGAATTCTCTCAAGGATCGTCGAGGTGCGACTATCCTTCTCATGAAAAGTGGTCTTCACAAAATTTCCCAATGTACATCCCTTGCACTGATTTGACTGTGCAAGTGTACCCTTGGGAAGCCCAGTGGAAATCTATTGCAAAATTTTCAAAGTGCCATGGTGAAGATGGCCTAATATCCTATGCCACAATTCGCCCTCATCTCGGCTCACCACTCCTTCTGCTTTTCCTGCCATTGCTGTGCAGCCATCTACCTGAAATTGATAAAGATTCTTAACTCGAATCCCTATAAATGGTCCCGATACCAGTTGCACTGTATCTACCATCATCGCCCATCTCGATGTGCACTCCAAGATCCTTTTCCTCCAAATCACTAAACAAATCTTTGTCTTCAGTCATATGGAAAGACGCAGCACTGTCAAGAAACCACACCGATCCCATCACACTTGAAACCAAGCATGCGATCAAAGAAAAATCCAGCTCAAACTGCGAGGCTAAGGCATCTCCAACTGTAGATCCAACAGCTTGATTCTTCTTCTTCTTCTGTGGACAATTAGTGGTGAAATGCCAGTGCTAGTGACAGTGAAAACACTTCACCTTGGACAAATCCTGCTTCTTGCCTTTCGCATCGGATTGAGAAGGATTTTTCTTCCCCTTCCCTTTCCTTGCTTTGGCATCAAAAGCACAATTTTCTTCATCTTCATTCTTCGATGAAGATCCATCCTTGGTACCCCGCCTTATCTCCTCCTACACAAGATCCGACCAAATTCGCTCCCATCCTGGCAGTTTCTCCCGTCCATTGACAGATTCTTCGTAGCTATGACAACTCTTTGGAAGCCCAAGGAGAGCCAAGCTCACCAAGTCTTCTTCATCAACAGTAACCCCCACACTTCCCAGCTCATCCTTGCGGTGGACAAACTTCGTGATGTATTTTGGTATACTATCGCCTTTCTCCATTTTTATTTTCCTGAGTTTGTCTTTAAGTGCCAACTTCCTCTGGTCACTTCTGCTTTGGAACAAGTCTGTCAAAGCCTTCCACATTAAGAATGGAGTGGTTTTCCCGTGAAGGCTGGACACATTGTGGTCCTTCACACCTTCCAACAGAATCCTTTGACACTTTGCTACCTTCTTTTTCCATGCATCAAGCGCGACAGCATTGCTAGATCCCGGCTTAGGAACATCGCTATCAATGAACTCCTTCAGCCCATTATCCTCCAACACCGCCTCCATCCTATCCTTCCATGCTATGTAATTTGAGCTCCCATCAAGGGAATAATCCAATCACAATCTGTTGAAAGACATTTCAATGAATGCTCAACTTCGACACCAAGAAAACACTGCAACAAATTTGAATTCCACCAGCACAAAACTCAACTGCTTCAATAATTTCAATCTCCTCCAATGATCAATACTGCTCTGATACCATGTAGAAATTATATAACTTATGTGTTATATGTCCAAGATTCTCCTGATCTCACACTATTTTAACTTCATGCAAAATACATAATCTATTCCACCATTGATCATTTGCGGAAATTAAATCAAGATTGCAATGCACACATGAAACAATAAAAATTCACACACATTAACACAATTGTTTAACGAGAAAGCCTGAATCTGAAAACCCTAACTATCTGTATATAATATATGTCATAGAGATCATGTAACAATCCTCATACAAAGCTGATCATATCAAGCTCTCAGTACAATACAATCTCTACACACTAATCAGGCCCAATCCTGCAAATCCATGCACCGATCTTTGCCACCTGCCTCTATTGCGCAATCCCTATTGGAATCTCCACTGAGTGTTGGATGCAATCAATGCATCACTATAGTCACAACTGATAGTATATCTTTCCCTTTCACCTATCTCTCCACTGAAACTGCCATGCACTGTAGTTAATTGATGTATTATTCAGTTGATTAATGAGTTATTATTTGTGAATTAATTAACTAATTAATTCACTCCACTCTCACTAGTGTATCAATCGGTTAGACTAGATACAACTAGCTCAACTGAGTCTAACTAAGTTAAACTAAATACAACTCCACCAACTACTTCTCCAACTCCACCAAACTCTGTCACATGAGTTCTAACTGAAGTCCTCCATGAAATAACTCCAGTAAACCCTCAGGAATAGCGTAATTACTTTTTTCAGTTGCTGTGCCACATCTGTGCACTTAACTGAAGTGCTCCAAGAGAATAAGATAATGTTTAGAGTCCAAATATTATTAAGAGCTAATAATATTCGATATATCTATTTTTAGACTGGTAGTCTAAAAATAGACTTCGCCCAATATGTCTAAAAATAGAAGTCCATCTATTTTTCCAACTTGACCAACCATCCAAAAATAGCATCCTGCAACTCATAGAATATGATCGACATGTCTAAAAATAGACATAGTCTAAAAATGGACTTTACGCCAAAAATAGCCTGCGGGCCCACTGAGTGAAGGCGACAAACACATTAGAGTTTATGAAGTCACGATTAACATTTATTTTGTTCTCATCATGAGTTTACTCTACTATCTTTTCACCATTAGGAAACATTTCTTGTATCAACTTTGTCAAACCTTCCATGCAGCTTTTAGATCATTCTTCATGTTTTCCATGTTGTCTTTCATTTTTTCATCAATCTTAGCTTCCATGTCATCCATCTTAGATTCCATGCTAGCTTCCATGCCATTTATCTTAGATTCCACGCCTTTCTTAAAACCATCCATATTATTCTTCAAACCATCCATATTCGCTTCCATGCCTTTCTTCAAAACTTCCATTTCATTTTTTGTTGCTCTTTGTGAGAGCGAAATTTGGTGCACTTTCTCTTGTAATTTTGATAGATCATGTTGCAATTCTTCATCTTCATGAGTCATAGTAGAGCCTTCTGAAGGCTTAATGGGTGTTGAATTATTTTTACAGGGCATTTTTTAAAACCCAATACTGATATCTATTCTACAATATGCCCTTGGAATCAATTCAAATTGATTCTTCAAACAAGACTTATGCAATTCGAAAAAGAATACACACCTTTTTCTTGCTTTTGAGGCACTCAATATTGAAATTGGATTATCTTTGTGATTGCGGCTCTTCAATATCTCAAATTTGGCACTGAGGTAGCCTTCTGAATTATCTTTCAAATGCCACAGATCTGACTTGATTTGGATTCTCCAAGACAAAGTTATGTCCAATCTCCCACATTGACCTAATTATGGATTGGTTCAGTAGAGCGAACTTGTATGACTTGCCACGTGTCAATGTTTCATCTTTTAGCTATGAAATTGATAGCAAAAAAACTACAGTCCGTGCACTTGCAACCACTGTTTATGGCACTCCAATCCGATGCTCAGATAGAGAGTTATGAATATTTTCCCACTATCACCTCTTTGAGATGAAATTCAGGAGCCTGAAAAAGCACTACATTCCACATATCATATCCCTGAAAATATTGCGAACCAAGCTCTGAAATTTTGCGACGAATTTCCTTAGGATTTCAGCTTCGCGCCCTAAAAATTTCAGATTCTGAACCTTCGTAGAAAAAAAATTATAGCGCAAATTCCACGACGACCTGTTTAGATTAAATTGAGGAGCCTGCAAAAAGACCTAACTTCGACAGATTATCTTAGAGAATATTGCGAACCAAGTTCTGAAATTTTGTGACGATGTTCCTCAGAATTTCGGCTTCGCACCCTAAAAATTTCAGCTTCTGAAACTTCGTAGAAAAAAATTTATAGCGAAAATTCCACGATGACGTGTTTGGAGCAGTGAAACCCTAGAATCCAAAGGTCTAATACCAAATGTTGTGAAGCCAACTCCAAAAATAGAAGAAAAGAGATATCAACACCTTAGAAATAAGCCACTTCGAGGGGGTGAATGAACAATTCTTGGATGATACAAATTACAAAACCTCCTTTCTATATATAAGAGTCCATGGGGCCACAATGTAATCCTAGCCGACCTAACAATAATAATTTAAGGGCACAATAATAACAATATGGGGGTTACAGTGGTACAATAATAAAAATAAGGGGGTTACACTAACAACAATAAGGGACTATACTAGTAATATAGGGACCTAACACGCTAGTGAGAGGTCAAGTGAATTAAATTATATTTAATTCAAATGCAGTGATCTGTCATGTAACTGATGATTTGCTATTAATATTCGCATGCATGTCAATTCCAGTGGAGACCCAGTTGAGACAAAGGTTAAAGGGATGTTAACTATCAGTTGTATTATTAGTAGGCTGCCCGCATGCAGTAAAACACCCATAGGATTTCCCATGAGCATTGCACAGTTTTGGAAGGATGAATTTCCTAAATAATGGGGATTGCATTCCACATGAATTTCGCAAGCAAGGCAGGCTAAGCAGAGGCTGAAAATTGGCTAAGTGTTGGTCTATTTTGTCCGGATCAACGTGAAACAATTCTGAGAGTGCATGAGACTCTTGTGAGAAAAGTGCATTGTAATTGTTTCAGGATTCCTTGGTGAATATACAATAGAAGATAGAGGGGTTTTGAGAAGTAAGCTTTCCCCAGGAAAATATCTGTGTTGTGGTTTGATTTGCATCTTTATTTACTTGTTGTGATTGGCGATCGTGTTTATTTTCCACAATTAATTTGTAGAAGGATTCAATATCTTGCTTTAGCATATCACGTGATCGGATTGAATCCATTAGTATACATATTGTTTGTATAATTTCTATAGGAAGTTCGAATTATATTGCATGGAAGGACATGATGGAGGCAATGTTAGAGGACAATGGGTTGAAGGAATTCATAGATAATGATATTCCCAAGCCCGCAGCAGCAGATGACCAACTTCTTGATGCATGGTAGAAGAAGGTAGCAAAGGCGAGGAGGATATTTTTAGAGGGAGTTCGAGATCATAGATGCCCAACTTCTTAGATATTCCCAAGCCCACAGTAGTAGATGCCCAACTTCTTGATGCATGGCAGAAGAAGGTAGAAAAGGTGAGGAGGATCCTATTAGAGGGAGTTCGAGATCATATTGTCTCAAGTCTCCATGGAAAGGAAAATCCATATTCTATGTGGAAGGCCTTGACCGATATGTTTCAAATGAACAATGACCACATAAAAGTGGCACTCAAGGACAAGCTCAGGAAAATAAAAATGGAGAAGGGTGACACAATCCAGAAATACTTGACCAAGTTCACTCAATTTCGAGATGAGCTTGGAAGTGTTTGGATTACTGTAGCTGATGATGACTTGGTGAACCTAGCACTTCTAGGCCTTCCCAAGAGCTAGCATAGTTACCAGGACTCTGTGAATGGGAGGGAGAAGTTACCAGATTTGGAGCGACTATGGTTAGATTTGGCACAAGAAGAGTTTTGGCGGAATACCATGGATGGATCCTCATCCAAGACTGATGATGAGGAGAGTTGTGCCTTATATGGCAAGGAAAATAAGGGGAATGGGAAGAAGTCCCATTCCAAATATGAGACCGACAAAGAAGGAAAGAAGAGTGACACGTAAAAGGTGGAATGTTTTCACTGTCATGATCATGGAAATTATGCCACAAATTGTCCACAAAAGAAGAAGAAGAACAAGAAGGCTCCAGGAGTTGTAGCGGGTGAAGCTTTGGCCTCAAAGTTTGAGTTGGACTTATCTCTCATCTCATGCATGGTGTCAACTGTGATTGGATCTATGCGGTAATTAGATAGTGGAGCATCTTTCCACATGAAGGGAAACAACTAACTCTTTAGTAGCGTGGAGGAGAAGGATATTCATATGCACATTGAGATGGGTGATGACGGGAGGTATAGTGCTACCGATATTGGTACAATTAATTTCCAGAGATAGTCAGGTAAACCTTTCATATTAAAAGATGTCATGCATGTACCTAGCTTGAAAAAAAATTTAGTTTCGGTTGCTCTGTTGGAGGATCTTGGATATGATGTGGTTTTCAGTGAAGGAAAGGCATTCCTTCATCACAAAGCCACAAGACAGGTAAATAAGATTGGTTTTCATGTGAAGAACCTCTACAAACTTGCTGTAGATGGATGCACAACATTGAGCAGTAAAGCAGGGAAGGTGGTGAGCCAGGATACAGGTGAGTTATGGCACATGATATTGGGCCATCTACACCACAATGCATTGAGGATCATGCAATGGATTTCTCCAGGTCTTCCAAAGGGTAATCTTATGTAGAAATACATGCAAGGCATGTACCATGGGGAAGTATACTAAAGCCAATTTTCATGAGAAGGAGAACCGAGCAACATAAATACTTGATAGAGTTCACTTACACGTGTGTGGACCATTCTCTTCAAATTCCACAACAAAGCAAATGTGTTATGTGATTTTTGTTGATGATTTTTCTAGAAAGTGTTGGATCTTCTTTCTGCAGAAGAAAGACCAGATGTTCTCCAAGTTTTCTGAGTTCAAAGCACTGGTATAGAAATATAGAGGGAAGAAGGTGAATTCTCTAAGGAGCGATAATGGTGGTCAATATATCTCTAATGAATTCAAGAACTTCTGTTCCAAAGAAGGAATTTAGAGAGAGTTGATTGCACCTCATAACCCACAATAGAATGGGGTTGCAGAAATAAATAACATAACGATTGTGGGAGCAACACGAGCTATGTTACATGATCAGGGCCTACCGTTGCATCTCTGGGAAGAGGCATGCAACACAACGGTATATGTGTAGAACCATAGTCCTCATCAGATACTTGGCATGAGTACACTAGAGGAGAATTTTTCAGGTAAGAAACCAAATGTTTCATATTTTAAATTTTTTGGATCATATGTCTATTTCCATGTGACCAAAAATGCCAGGAAGAAGTTAGAACTAACAACCGAGGTTGGGATATTTGTGGGGTACATTAATACTCCCCACAACTATCGGGTGTATTTGTCAGCTAATAGGATGACAGTTGTCAGGAGAGATGTTAAATTTGATGAGGAGAAAGCCATGTGATTGTCCCTTGAGAGGGAGCTTGACTTGCATGCAGAAGATGAAATCTTAGTTCCAACAGATGAACCTCAGGATATGGAGCAACCACAAGCAGAGGATCATGGAGTGACAGAAACCACTCATGTAGATCCATTCACTAGAAATGGTAGGAAGAAAACTAGAGAGGCTAACAGATTGATGCTAGATGTGACAGAGCATGTAGGTGCACCTACATCACAACACAAGAAGAGAAGGTCCCCATACAGGTATACTGGATACATGGCTCTTATGAGCGAGTGTATTGTGACAAAAGCATCCTATTTTGAGGAATCAATGTAGAAGCCAACATGGGTTGATTCCATTATCAGAAAAAATGCATGGGAAGTGGTCCCAAGATCAATAGGGAAGTTAGTGGTTGGATCCAAGTAGATCTACAAGGTGAAGCAAGTATCAGATGGGACTGTGGAGAAATACAATGCTAGATTTGTGGCCCGAGGATTATCACATGTATAGGGGATTGGATATGAGGATAATTTTGTATCGGTTGTAAGGAACTCATTGATTATATCTATCCTTTCACTCTCAGCGCAGATGGGGTGGTAGATACATCAGATGGATGTAAAGACAATCTTTCTCAATGGATTTATTGAGGAAGAAGTGTACATTGAGAAACTAAAATATTTTGAGACCTTTGATAGGGAGTCACATGTGTTCAGACTTAAGAGAGCACTGTATGGGCTGAAGAAAGCACCTTGTGCTTGGTACACCAGGATCAACAACTATTTCACTGGGTTGGGCTTCACAAAGAGTGAAGTGGATGCGAACCTATATCATATTGTGGTTGATGGTAAAATTTTGATTATTGTACTTTATGTTGATGATATTTTACTGACAAGTGATGAGAAACTCATAATTTTCTTATAAAGAGGATCTTGCAAGAGAGTTTGAGATCAAGGACATGGGGCTCTTGCACTATTTCCTTGGCTTGGAAATATGGCAATGAGATGGGGAGCTATTTGTATCTCAGGGAAAGTATGCCAAGGAGATTCTGAGGAAGTTCCACATGGAGGGAAACAAACCCATGGAGACTCCTCTTGCAGGTAACTCGAGGAAGGAGGATGCTACTTTAGGTGAGGTAGTGGATGTTATTTTTTACAGGCAACTTGTGGGTTCACTTATGTATTTGGTGAACACATGACCAAACATATGCTATGTAGTTAAAAAGCTTAGTTAAGCTATTGTTAAGCATACAAGCTCTTTTATAAGGTGGGAAAGCATGTGTTGAGATATCTCAGAGGCACTAAAAAGTATGGATTATGGTACATACAGACAAATGGAGTGAAGCTTCAAGGCTTCACCGATGCAAATTTGGCAGGTAGTCCATCAGTCAGGAAGAGCACATCAGGGGGCATCTTCAACATAGGATCAACAATAGTTTATTTGTAAAACAGAAAGCATAGATCAGTTGTAATCAGTTTAGCCGAGGCAGAGTACATGGAAGCTAGTCAGGCTACATGTGAGGCCATCTAGATGAGAAAGATACTTGTTGGTTTTTTTGGTCATCAGATGGATCTGACGGTGATACATTGTGATAAACAAAGTTGCATAAAACTCTTGGTTAATCCAGTATTCCACGACAGGTCCAAGCATATTGACATCCGATACCACCATCTTAGATATTGTGTTCAGAGGCACATTATGTTGTTGCAGTACATTCTCACGGAGGATCAGGATGCAGATATCTTGACGAAGGCGCTTGCGAAGAGAAAATTTGAATACCACAAAGGTAGGATCGAGGTAGAAGATAATCCCTTTCTTGTTGAGAGGGAGTGTTGAAATTCAACTAGAAAATGCACCACATACTAGTGTGGGGTTATAGGTCACACATGAGTGAGGAATTCATTGACACATTAGTGCGAATGTGGGCGTCCAATTTTTAAATAAATTGTAATCTTATCTCGTAACAACTTGTAATAGTTAACTAAGTGTGATAGACTTAGTTAGCTTAGGAATTTCGAGTTGGGGGTCAAAGGATAGGCATGTAGAGTGATTCTATTATTTACAGGGTCCAGTTGCAGTTGTAGCACTAGTGTGGTGTGAGTGAAATCAATTAACTCAAATTAATTGAGTTAAAATTAGTTTAACTAGTTCTAACTGATTGATGAGCTAGTTGAAGATCAAGTGAATTAAAATAGATTTAATTCACAAGTAGTGATCTACCAAGTAACTGATGATTCACTATTAATAGTTGCATGCATGTCAAATATGATGACGACCCAGTTGAGATAAAGGTTAAAGGAAAGTAAAATATCAGTTGTATTATTAGTGAATTGCCTAGGTGTGGTTATAAATCGATAGGAATCCCATGATGTATTGCGTAGTCAAGGAAGGTTGGAATTCCTATTTAATAGAAATTATTTTTCCTAGGGATTGTGTGAGCAAGGCAGGCTGAAGGTGGGCAGGAAATTGGCTATGTATTGGTCCAATTTTTCCTAGATCAGTATGAGACAATTGGTAGAGTGTATGAGGTTGTGGTGAGCACACATGCATTGTATTATTTCATGATTCCTTAGTTGATTATACAATGGATATGGAGGGGTTTTGAGCAGTTGCTTTCCCTAGGAAAATCTTGTGTTGTGCAACTGATTTACTTCTTTCTCTTACTTGAATGTGATTGAGAGATCGTGATTTATATTCTGCAAATATTGTAGAAGGATTCAATATATTTTTTAGTACATTACATGACCGGATTGAACCCATTGTTGTAATTTCTACAATTTTTTTTCCATGAAAAATTTGAGAAGTAGCTAGATTTTCTAGTTGTTTTAAAACTCCATCAAATAAAAGAGGGTGTCACAATCCTCTTCCTATGACTCCTCACAAAGGATAAATAGTGTGATCTTCCACTGTTTCTCCCATATGGATTCATTTTGTTGCCTCTCCCCTATGCTTTTTTCATGTTTCTCTTTTTCCTCTTTCCTTGGAAGTATTTCCAATAGATTGGAAAATAGCTTAACTTTATACGTATCCAATTGATACCTAGAGGGTGTGTACATGGCCATCCAATTAGGCACAATCCACTTGGTACACTACTCTAGATGGTCTTAGTATATGCCATTTCCTATCTAATTGTCAAGGCATGGGTTTTATTTCTGGGCTTTACATTCCACCCCCATATGCATGAGAAGCAAGCCTCAACTCGTTGTTGCAACCCCCATTATAGGGTTTTACTCGACACTAGTATGCTAGATATGTGCGTGTTTCCCTCCCATAAACATTGCAAGGTTAATTGAACTGGTGCAATTATGATTTTCATTTTAAAACATCAAGTTTGAGTGGATGGGGTTACCCCTTTCTGGAGACACCTGGTGCAATTTGGGGAACCATCTATACACTAAATGCTCCATATTCTCTCTTCCATATCTCTACTCTGTGACGCTGTATAAAATTCCAATGATGCTTGGAAATGTGTCGACATGGGTGCAAATTCCTGCTCCCTATATCCCCTTAGTCATCCTCACCTGCGTATCCTCACTCTCCCAGATTAGTGTAGCTCTATATCTCCCTGTGCCATACTTTCAACTACACTTCCTTTCACTATCTTCAGTCTCTCTTGTTCTCTACACTTTTTCATATCCTCAAACTTCCCCCATTTGTTTATTTCCCTGACCTTTCACATGGTCAATGTTTTATAACCATCTCATTGGTTACACCCTCTCGGATCTGAATCACTATGAACCATATCTAAACTCATGCAAGATCTATTTATCTCCAGCTTGAGGAGATAGAAGGTACATGCTCATTCATTGGATGGCTCTAATTCATTCCATCTTTGAATATCCCACCTCATCATTAGATCCTCCAATATTTTCATCTCGTTACCTAAAGGATTAAAAATATAACCCAAATTCTCTCACCCATTGCGAAGATCTGATTTGGGATAGAGTTCACCACTTTATCCCACTTCAACAACCATTACGAAGCTGGGGATGGTCATCTTTCTTTCTCCACACGTGACTCCCATAACGTTGTTTACCGTCATTGTGTGTCTTGATTGAGTTTGTGGCTAGATTAATTTTTTGCATGCCACTGATATTGCACTAGAGATTAAAATAAGGTTTTAATGATTCACACTGTGGTATGATTTATTATACTTTAGTGGTAGGTCTCTTTTGATCAGGATGCCTTCAACACTACGTGCTTCACACCTCAGCGTTGATGGTGCTCATAACTTCCCTGGTGACCAATGTTTCTCCTCCTCGCGCAATGTGTTTATTCTGTGATAAACCATAAATATCTACTACTAATAACACACTATTTGTTGCATGAAGAAAAGTTAGCGACTCTGTGTGTGTGTCGTGACATGGTTTAAAAACCTCCTGATGAAACTTAAATCTAGTGATGCACCTATTTACCAACACCTGCGAGTTTTGGTCTAACGGAAATCGTGATTCCAAACAAGTGGTATCAGAGCCCATGTCACAAGTTTGATACACACTTGACTCATGCTGGGGGGGAGATTGTGTCATGAATAAAAATCAAAAGCTTAATATACCAGTTCCTCTGAAGACCTCCAACTTAATATACCAGCTTATAGGTATAATGTCCAATGTATGTACAAATTGGTGTACCCATTCTTTCTACCATACACACCCTCGGGTCCATGCTGCAACCCACTATTTCAGGTGAATTCTCGGGCACCCCATCCTGGTGTACTTCTCCCCATGAAATCCTAAGTTGGTCCCAAACTAGATGCACAAAAACTGTTTGCATTGCACCCACCCCTTGATCTAATATTTGTGCACATCCCATCATCTAATTGGGGTTGCATGCAACACAAAAACCCTCAGTCTCTTAGGTATCAGGTCTTCAAATTCTTGCACAAAAATTATTACTTATTATAACCCATCAAAGAGAGGCGGGCTATGCACTTTTTTTTCTTATCGAACACACTGACCTAGTGAAGTGTGCACATCTTCAGGTGCTTACTTTGAGAAACCTTATGTACGAATTATCTAGTTCCACCTCTAAGTCAGAAGTGCAAGACCACATGCTATGCGAACTCAACATTTCATCAACAATAGGATTCATGTAATCCTCCCTACTGATTGTCACATTGTAAATGTTATTCAACTTCTCTCGGCTTAGCTCTCCCCTAACCGGCTAAATGTGTCGGTCTCCTTCCATTGGAACCTTGTCCCCTTCAAAAAAATTCTCCATTGGGGTAGTGATACATGCATATCCTTTAATAAACTTCCAGTAATAACCTGTATGCCCTAGGATAGATTGCAATTTCCTAACCGGCATAGGTGGTGGTATATCCACAATGACAATAACCTTTGTTGTATCCAAAAAAAATCCTTACCTTGAACATTAAGTGTCCCAATATAATGCCAAAAGGCAAGTAAAATATACAATTTTTGATATTTAGTGATATTTTCATCTATCTAACATTAACCGTAGAACTTGCATGTGCCTTTTCAAAAGACTGAACAAAGTCAAATCATCCAATTAAAATTCCAAGAAATTGTTAATAAATTCTTTTAAAGCCGCAAACACTATGTGCCAGAATATAACTGATGCATTCTTCACACTGAATGGCATTAAAAGCTACTGGAAACACCCCTGTTTTGTCATGAATTTGGACTTGTGTCGATCTTCCTTTGCAATCTTCACCTGATGATATCCAAAAAATACATCGATGAATGAATAAGCATCTTGTACACCCATGTTCTCAAGTATATCATTAGTACATGGATTTGGAAAGGGGTAATGCACACAAGCATCATTCGAATTCTGAATGTTTTGTCTTCTTATTTTGAACCACCACGGGGATAATTCACTATGATTATTCCATGGAATTAATGATTTTTCCTTTCAACATGTTGTCTATTTACTGTTGAACATCCTCCTTATATATTGGATTCAATCGATAGGGCCTCTTCTTTATTGGTTTTGCATTAGGCCTATTAGTCATCATTATTTTTCATTATCTGTAGATGAATATAGATTGGTTTTAGATTTATGAAAACAACCTTCCTTGAAAATTGTGAGTTTCAGAAATCTCACTGCCTTCATTATCCTTATGGAAAATGTTTCACTGTTTCATCAAATTTCCATTCCATGGTCACCTTGTCACTCCTACAAAATCCTTAGAGGATTTTACCTATCATTTTCAGCCTCCTTCCCTGCCTATAACTTAATTGGACTATTTTTTCCTGCCCATAAACCCCACTTTCCCTCTAGGGTTTCCTATAAGCCTATTCATTCCCCTGTTCCCCAAGGTCCTCAAGCATTGATGGTCTCAAAACTGTCTCTGTAGGCTCTTTGGATAAATCAAGTACATTGGATTTTGGATCTTCAATACAACACCTTTGATAATACTTTGTTTTTCACTTGATGCCTCCAAGCCAATCCGCAGTCAAGGTCAGGTCAAAGAACCCTCCCACTAGGTCAATTAGGGTTTCACATGTTCTAAGGTCATTATTGGTGTTCCAAGAACTGATTTTCCTTTTCCAGAATCTGGCTCAGATGTAATAGAATTTCGAGACATGGTTATTCAATAAAAACCTAAAAGTTTCCAAAGAATACTATCATTTAGTTTCAGAGTCTGCACATGAGGAAATGGACAAACTTTGGAACTTCTGCAAGAGTGTTGAAGTTTCCATCAGCCGAAGGTTTTGATAAGGTGGATGGTCTGTTCCTAAGTAAAGACAACTTCATCATAAGAAAGGGAAAAAAAATGATCTTGAGGAGAACTAGGGTTTTTGAGCTTGATATTCCAAGTAGAGTGCGAAATAGTGATCAATTGCAGAATGACAATGGAGAAGGCACACCAAAACAAACATGAAGAAAGTCTATAAAAAGTATTGATGAAATAGGGAAAAAGGTGAGGTGAACTGGACATAAATGAATGAACTTGAAAGGGCTATAGAGAAATTAGAAGACAACTCTGATGATTGTCTTAAAACACTCCAAACATCCAGGGTTTTGGGAAAATATCCATATAAAGTGAAATGATGAATTGAACTCCATGGTGCACGCAAAAGAGGGTTTTGTAAGTGTTGGTGTGAGAAATCCTCCCAAACTTTTTTAATGAGCTTGCAATGTACAAATGAGAAAAAGATGATGTTGAGCTCCAAGGTGGAAGCAAAGGAGGTTTTTGAGGCTGTCGCTGTGTTAAAATAAACATGTTAAAGTTTCCAGGATCAAAAGGAAAGACAAATTTCATAACTCCAGCAAACTTCCAGCCAAGGAGAAAAGGATAAGTTGAGTATTGTAATGAAAATCAAGGGAGGTTTTTGAAGAGGATGCTAATATGAAAACATCCTAAAGTTGCCAAGATGAAATTTTTATACCTCAAGGAGTAAAAGCAGAGCTAAGTTAATGTTTTCAGTCACCTACGGAGAAAAAGTAAAAAACATTAGTGAGAAAGTGAAAAAGGCTTAAAACATTAGCAAAGTGGGTTTGAAAAATTAAATCTAATTCTCAAGCCTATAAAATGTCTTTTTGTATTTCAAACATATCATTTTTGCCTTGCAAAACCATCAGAGCACTCAAGTGTGAAGAATTTGGGAGTTTTTAAGCCAAAATTGAACAAATTCTTCTGGCGCTGTGCACTCAGATTGGCGCTACGCCCCTGGAAACTGGCGTTGCATGCCTGGCAATTTCTCCCCATGCATTTTACACTCGCGCTGCATGCCTGGAACTGAGCACTGCGTGCCTGGCAGAGTGCTATGCTCTTGCCTGACAACCACCTAGTGAAGAAAAATTTGGCATTGAGCGCTCAGGATTGAGCGCTGCACGCTTAGGATTGAGTACACCCTCAGCTTAGGCACTGCGCTCTTAGCCAGGAGGGATTTCCAAGAAAAACCACCACTCAATATACCTCAATTTTCTTTCAAGCTTCCTCCAAGGTCCTCCAAGGCACTAGTGAATGGTAAGTGGATGCCCTAAGCCCATCTTCAATCATTTTGGTGATTTGTAATTAAAATAAATTGAAACCCTAAATCACACCCTAAGTTTAGGAAACACTGTTTACCATAATTTCATCTGCTTTCAAAGAGTATCAGTCAAGACAAGGGTGCTTACATTGGTTTAGGGGCTGTCATTTATCGAAGCTGGTCATAACACTCATTCATTTGACCCCCTATATTGCAAAGGCTACCATTCCATTACCCACTTTCATCTCAATTTCACATTTAGCCCTAGTATTTCAAAAAAATAGAGTTTGAACATGTTAGTAGAGGGTTATCATTGAGTTATTAGCCTCTCACCATCTCATACACTTTTATCCTCATTCACTCATCTGACTCACTTGCAAAGCTTCCTTTTTCATCACCATCTCTTCATTCCATTCCCATTTATAGTCCTAGGGTTTTCTCAAGGCAGGGTTTACAATGTCGGAAGATAGTGGTAGTGGAGGAGAGGCTCAAATGTTAAGGAGGAATGAGCACAAAGGTGGAAAGATAAATAGGTTTGAACCCCCTAACACAGGGGAGTTAATGGCAGATCCCCTTACTGTTTCATGTTTCAAGCATGTCAGATGCTTTGATTTTTGTGAAAAGGTGCAGTAGGTGCAAAACCACCCTGAGCTAACTAGACTCTTTATCCTTAACTTGCATGCAAAACAAGTTAACCTTGCAGGGGTCACCTTTGAGTTATCTACTGATGCTATTGCCAATGCCATTGGGATACCAAGTGTGGGTGAGAAATGGTTCAAGCAAGCCAATCTAGACATGAGCTACTTTGAACCCTACCTAAAGCCTAGATACAAAGACCACAATAAATCCATGTTTCCTTTCTCACACTTGCTTGATAGATATGCACCTATGATGAGGATCATTATGAAGTATTTCACATGTGAAGGAAGATTCTCCCGCATTTACTTCTATCACATCAGGTTGCTTATGCACTTTACTAGTGTGAGGATGTTGCACATACCCTATTAGCTCTACAGAAGCATTAACAAAATGTCCTATATTGTACAAAAGAGATACTATCCTCAGAAGATGCAAAGCCTCTTTCATCACTCTCTTATCAAAATGGTTGTTATGCATCAATTTCAGTATAAGGGCATTCCATGGAAGACCTTCATTACCAATGAGGTGTTCACCAATCCACAGGGTCAACAACAACAAGATGTCACTTCATCTTCTCATCCTCCCATTTATCCTTCGCCATCACACCCCACTACACATCCATCACCATCTACTCACGTTCTTTAACCTCAGGATAATGCTCCTCCATCACCTTCTCACAATACCTCACCATCATTTGATGGTACTAGTGCATCAAAAGGTGAAGAAAGAAATGAGGAAGAAAACTGTGAGGCAAATGTAAATGAGGCAGATGCCAATGAGGAAGAAAGCAATAAGGGAGATGGAAATGAGGAGTCAAACAATGAGAAATAAAGCAGTGAAGAAAAGGGTAGTGAGGGAAGTGAGGCACATATCAGTGAAGCATAGGGAAATGAGGCAGAAATCAGTAGGGATGATGGCAGTGGGTCAAAGAGTCATGAGAGTAGTGATGATACCAATGCAGATTGTAGTAATGATGGCAGTGAAACAAGTGGCACATAGATGAGTAACATAGAACCTTTTCCTTTAACCTACTAGAGGGTAAATAGGCATGTGTTTTCTGCCCTTAAGAAGCAAGGGGTCATGCCTTCTACATCAACCAAGCAACTTTAAAAAGGTAAGGAAAAGGTCATTGATGAAGAAGAAGAAGAAGACAAGCATGAAACTGGAAAAGAGTTTCAACTTATTCACCTTGACAGTGATGATGAAAATGAGCAAAGGATCACAAGCATGCTTCTCAAAAGCAAATATGCTCAAATTAAGGATCCGCAAACCAATCTAGGTAGGGCTAAGAACGTAATCTACTATTTTGAGGTTGAAAACAAGCAGTTGGAGGCAGAGAAGGCTATCTATGAGATCAGAGCTATCAAAGATCGGAAAGAGGTTGCAAATACAAAGGAAAAGCTATATAAGGTCTTGGGCACTCATGATGACACTGAATAAGGGGAAGAACAACTTCCTAGGAGAAGGCCAAGGACAATTGGCTTGAAGAAAGCTTTAGTCAAGGAGAGGGAGCAAGAGACAACCTTTGCAGAGCAGCTCACTCCAAGTGAGCTGCTTGCCATGGAAATAGGCTATGATAGAGAACCTTGGCAAGAAAGAGAAAATATGCACTTGGAGGATCAGTTGGAGAAAACCAAGAGAGACCTTGACCTCCAAAAGAAGATGGCAAGGCATTATGCCTTAATAAATAAGATTGCAAGGGCCAATCTCAAAAGAGCCCTTGAAATGATTCAATCACTAAAGAAGGTAAAGGAAAAATAAAAGCTTGAAATTCTTGCTGATGCATCCCTACAAGCATCCCAGACATGATCAGCAAGGCAAATCCCAATTTTGGAAACTTTTTGCAAAATTTTGAGTTTTTGGAAATTTTCACTATTTTGAAGGGCCAAGTGCATAGTGCCACTGGGGCTGCGCTCTTTTTTGGGGCACCAATTGGAGGAAAATTTGCATTTTTGTGTTCCCCAGGTCAAGGACATCATCCTCACAAAATTTCAGCTCATTTGTAGCAAAACTGGTACTCCAAAAGTGCTAAAAACATGCAAAAAATCAAGTTTCTGCCCTATTTTCAGAGCTGGCGCTGTGCCCTGAGAAGTCTTGGGATAATGGGTTTTTGAGCAGGTAAATGGAAACAAAATTTAAAACTAAAGGTAAATTTTGAAATTAGTTAGGACAGGCTTTCCAATGAGCTATCATGGAGCTCATTTGGACACAAGGAAGGCCTCTAAGTCTTAGCTGCAAAATAAGTATTTTTCCTATTTTGGTGCTGTGCCCTTGGCCTTGGCGCTGCGTCCTTTCCAGAAAGTCAACAAACGACACTTGGAGTTAATGAAAAATATATTTTGAGGGTTTTGAGGCAAATAAATCCAGAGTTAGCTGAGGAGTTATGTTAGCATTTAGTTTTGCATTTATTAAGTTAGGATATTTGTGCCTTGGTCCTTGCATGGTCTCATAGGAAAAATTGGAATTTATGATGTAGTTAATGAAATTTTGAAACCCTAGATAGGGTTTTGGTCCTCCTTTGAAAGTTAAATACTGCATGGAGGCCTCATTGTAGTTGTTGGTTGATTGTTGAGCTGAGCATAGACTCTGAGTTTTCATGAAGTTTGGCTTTGGAGCTTTGTAAATCTCTTGGAATGAATATCAATGGAACCAACACATTCCTAGGATTCATGAGCTTTGTTAGATGGTGATGTTATTCCACTCTTGTCAATGTTGTCATTTGTTTACATTATGTTCATGTTTTCTCTGATAATAGGACATAAATTTTAGAGTTGGATATGTTATTTTGGCACCCCACTTCTGTCTGCATCCTTTTATCTCTCTGTTTTCTTCTTTGAAGCTTAATTAAAGAATCCTTAAACTCTCTTTAGTTTCACTGAAATGTTATCATAAAATTTCTCTTTGATTGAAAGTAATAGTTAGATAATCCTTAACTGCTCTATAGGATTACTTGATCGTTGTTTTGAGGTTTGTCTAGTGAAGTATAGTTGAAGAATTATTAGTTTTCTCTTCAGTTTTACTATGCTATCATCCTGAAAGCTTTTCTTGTTCTAGTATGTTAAAGGATCCTTAATTTCCCTTTAAGCCTACCACATTCGCAACTTCATGTTAATTTCACACTCAGTAAACCTATTTAGATCCATTTGGCTTTGTTAGCTTTCCCTATGAAACACCCTTGACCTATTGGTGTACTTTTCAAGACCTTTTGCAGACTCCATAGCCCAATGGTATGAATCTCTCTCACTCTATCTTTTCCACTTGAAAACCTACCCAACCAACCAACCAACCAAACAAACCCTAATCACTATAACTAGCGTAAAATCAAAACCCTAAAATCAATCAAGTTACATCTTTCACACAAACATATAGAGAGCCCTCTTTGAGTCCAGGAAGGCTAGGTCCTAGGGCTCCAAACATTGGTTTGATGTTAGCCTTGTACATTTGGTCTTTCCAATCTGACAAATTACAGGGATCTAACATAATGACGACTCCATTGGGGAATCTGAGTGAGTAACACCTTAAATATTCCTCAAGACCTCAAAAAACCCCTGTCAATAGTATCCAATTGATTCACCACACTAACATAATGGTGACTCCACTGGGGAACTGAGTGGGTAACAAGCTTAGACATTCCTTAAGAAATCACAAATCCCCTGTCAAAACTTAGATAAATCAAGTGATAAACAAGATTTATACCTGGTTGATTCATCATAATAGCACCATGGTGACCATACTGGAGAACACTCATTGAAAATCTTAGTGTTACATAAAGAACTCAGAAAACCCAAAAAAAATCCTTAGATTGGTATTCAGTTGTTTATGGTGGACAACAAGTACATCCTCAAAACAGTAAGAATCATCCACTTGGTGACTCCATTGGTCTTCAGTAGCCCTGTTGATCCCACTATTTCTCACAGACTCCCCTGGGAATATATCAATCAGCCATAACAGTGCCAATCCCAGTTACATAGTGTGTGAACTTAGTACCCTTATAGATAGGCTTGTTTTTCAAAAACTATCGTAAAATTTCAGCCTCTCTGCATTTTGGGTCTGAAATCTGGCTTCACAAAGAATTAGCACCAGATCTCACCCTGACCCAAAACTTCCTACCATAGTTGAAGATCCAGAAAGAATCTTGTGGAAAACATCTAGGACTGAAGATTCAACTATTATTAAACCCATTCACAAAGAAAGTTATGTCCCTGAAAACCTCACAGCCTTGCAAGATCCCCAATTTGACTTACACCATAGAAGAAACCTTTTCAGAACTAAGTCTCAAAGTGGGATAGAACAGACAGACCTTTAGCCTACATATTTGTAGCAGAGTCCTAGTAGATAAGCCTCTCCTTCCACTCCTCCTGATTTTCAGCTTCTCCAACACTTTGGCTCCTTTCATTCCAAATCTGCTCAATCTCAGCTTGTTGGTCCAAGTAAATCAACCACCCCCATTCACACATCCACTGTGAAAACCACTCCGTTTCATCCTCCACCTCCTCTCAAAAACCCCCTATTGTAAATCCTCCTTGGATTCCTTTACCTCAAATCATGGAAACATGGTTTTCCCCATTGGTACTACCCCAACCTTTACTGCGTATGCCTCAAGACTACCAATCTAAAATCCCTCACTTTACTGGAGCTGACTCTACCACTACCCAATAGCATGTAGATAAGATGAATGATGCATGAAAAGAGGAGAAATAAGTGTAGAAGCCAACCTAAATGCTATAAGGGCTAGATTAAGGGTAGAGAAGAAGGTTACATACAAAGAGGAAACCATGGCCTCCACCTCTGATGCTAAAATTGACAATCTAGTTAGGGTAATGGAAAGAATGATGGAGATAATCAATTTGAATGAAAGAGCACCCCCTAGGGAAAACCAAGCATATCCCCAAAACATAAATAGAAACCAAAAATTCAGAAGAGACCCTCCTCAAAACAGACAAAGAGACAATGAACAACAAATCAGATTTCCTTTCCAAGAAAACTATGTAGATGAAGAGGAAAGAGAGACTGAAGAGCAGGAAGAAAACCGTGTAAATCTGATAGAATCCAATAATGAGGATGATGTTTTTCTCATAGAAGAGGAACAAGGTCTATTTTCCTCAAGCAAAACTGATAAAACATATGGGGATTCTGAAGAGTACAAGCTAGGATTTGAAAATGCTATCATGGAGGTTCATAGGCAGTATGACCTCTGAAGTAAGAAAACCCAAGATGCCTCCAAGAAAAACAAACTAGAAACTGTTGTTAGGAAAACCCATGAAAACATTCTAAAAAAGACAGCAGAAAACACCAACATAATGGCTAAAAATCCTAATAAAAACAAATACAAAACCAACCAACCAAATGGTAACCAAAGCTACCCTAGTACATCAACTAGTGGCCCTGAAAAAGCTGCCTTAACTGACATTCCAAATAAAACTTAGCAAACCAAAGTTGCTGAAAGGACCATGTGTGATAAAACCGATGTAAATATGCCAAAAAAACCAACACCATTTAGTTTTGAGACCAATATTTCCAAGATCAAAATAGCCATACCTCTTACTGAACTGGTGACTCAAGATGTATATAGGTCTTAAGTTTTGAAGGTTTTGAACATAGGAAATGACACCGACACTCTGAATTTGACTGATGACAAGCCAGAACTGTTGTTTGGACTTGAGGTAGAGGGAAAATATCAAGAAGGAGCTGTCCCTCCATTCTATGTCAGTTTGAACATTCATGACAAAATCCTACACAATGTTATGCTAGACTTTGGTGCCTCACATAACCTCATGCCAAAGGTAGTGATGGAGACATTAGGCCTTGAAATAACCAAACCTTACAAAGACTTGTACTCTTTCGATTCGAGTAGAGTTAAGTTTCTAGGCCTAATCAAGGATCTATGTGTCAATCTGGCACAAATACCAGCTAAAAGCCTAGTTATGGACATTGTAGTGGTTGAAATTCCCCCAAAGTATGGCATGATTTTATCTAGATCATGGGGAGCCAAACTCCAAGGAAACCTCCAAATGGACATGACATATGCTACCATTCCAGTCTTTAACCAAACAAGAAGACTGTACAGAGAATCTCACATGAAATACATGGTAAGCGGCCAATATAGGCCAAACAACATCCCTCTCTATTCTATCCATTCAGACCTTGACTCATTTATCTTGTACAATGAATATGACATTAATGAACAAGTAAATGAAAAAGAGGAAGAACAAGACCTTTCAGAACAGTTAAACCAAACACCAAATGAAGAACATGACAATCAAAATCCCTACAACCATGAACAACAACATAATGGCGAATCTGAACTTGAAACACTTTGGAACATGAGCTTTGAGGGCTCTTGTGGCAAAGCTAGTTCAGGAGAAGGTGTTTTGAAGGCTGATGAAGGCCACTCCTACAAAATAGTTTTTCAATGCACAAACAATATTTCAGAGTATGAGGTTCTTATCCTAGGATTACATTTGCTGAAAGACATAAGAGCTAAGAATATTTCTGTTCAAGGAGATTCTGAGCTAATCATTAGGAAAATAAAAGGAGAATATTCAACCAAGAACCCTAGGCTAAGAGAATATAGGAATGCTGCCTTAAAAATTTTGAATAAATTTGAGAAATATGAACTTGCCTCTATCCTAAGAGCTCAAAACAACCTTGCCAATGAACTAGCCTTTGCTATCAACACTTTCCAATTACCTCATGCAAATGAACAGTACATAGTGAAGGTCAAGTGCAGACCAGCAGTCCTTGATAACATAGATTATTGGCAAGTATTTGAAAATGAAAAACATATTGAAGAATTATTGCAGCCCAAAACCAAGTTTGAAATGTCGAAGTCAGACTTAAACCATCAAGAGGACTGTTTTGCTGAAGAACAAACACACAAAACAAAGCTGCCTTGTAATGCTGATATAAATTTGCTAGAACACCCTCTTGAGGCAGAATTGTTTGAAGGTTTAGATCAAAAGGACCTTGAGGTATTGCAATGCAAAGATAAATCATTACCAAGAGGTCTTGCCTCGTTAGAAGAGCTGTTTGACTTCAATGATATTGCTAGGAAGCCAAAAATGGAATCCACCGAAACTGACGTAGAAGAGTGCAACATAGGCAGTTTAGAAGATCCAAAATGATAAAGCTATCCAAAAATCTGCCACCTCACATCATTAGGGGAATTTTGAGGTCTAAAATGGGCCTACTAAGGAAATTATAAAATAATAGTGGAAATAATAAAATAAGATTTGATGACATCATCAAATTTTAGAGGGAAAAAAGAAGAAACTACTTTTTCAACTCATATTTTCAACTTATCTCACAAATTTTTTACTCAAATTTCAAGCGGGAGTACTCGTTGGATGCAAAATTTAATTCCTCATCCAAGGAGTACCCACATTGTAAACTTTCGATGGGTCTTGCTACATGAAAAATGAGAAATACATGAAAAACGTGATTGTAAGCACATTTTTTAATGTATTTCTCATTTTTTCGTGTAGCAGGGTCCATCGAAAGTATGCAACATGGGTACTCCTTGGATGAGGAATTAAATTTTACATCCAACGAGTACTCCTGCTTGAAATTTGAGTAAAAAATTTTGGAGATAAGTTGAAAATACGAGTTGAAAAAGTAGTTTTATTATTTTATTAATTTTTAATGTTTTTACCAATTTATTTAAAAAATGGTGAATCATCCCCCATGGTTGACATCATCATCTTGAATCCTATTGGTTCTTATAAAGTTTATTTATGTCGTACATTTTTCTTAGGAGGCCCATTTTAGACCTCAAAATTCCCCTAATGAAAACATAAATATATTGAGCTTCTCAAAGAATTTAAAGATGTGTTTGCATGGGGTTATGAGGACTTGAAGTCCTATGACACAAACATTATTCAGCGTAAGATTATAGTCAAGGAAAACTAGAAACCATTCAAGCAAAAATTGAGAATAATAAACCCCGTCCTAGTGCCTCTAGTTGAGAAGGAAATAAAGAAGATGTATGATGCTGGAATCATAGTCCCACTGAGGTACTCAGAATGAGTTTCAAACCTTGTGTTAGTGAGAAATAAAACAAAGGATATTAGGCTATGCATAGACTTTAGAAACTTAAACAAAGCCTTCCTAAAATACAATTACCCTTTACCTAAGATGGATCATATATTGCAAAGGGTGGTAGGCTCTAAAAGAATATCATTGCTTGATGGTTCTTCAAGTTACAATCAGGTGCTAGTACTTCCAAGTGATCAACACAAAACCACTTCCACAACACCTTGGGGCACCTTCATGTATGTCAAAATGCCTTTTTGGTTAATGAATGCGGGGGCTACTTTTCAAAGAGACATGGACATTGATTTTTCCAAAGACATAGGTTACTTCATCATGATATACCTTGATGACATCACTGTCTATTCTAAAACCAATGAAGAACACCTACTTCACTTGAGAAAGGTCTTTGAAAAGTGTAGGAAGTATGGTATATCTCTGAATCATAAGAAAAATCTATTTGGTCTTCAAGAAGGAAAATTATTAGGCCACATCATATATGAAGAATGGATTAAGATAGACCCAAAAAGGATTGAGGGTGTATTGCAGATCAGCCACCGTAGGAACATTAAAGAGCTGCAATCTTTCATTGGAAAGATTAACTTCCTAAGAAGATTCATACCAAACCTTGCAGAACTCCTAAGAAACATTACCAACATGCTGAAAAGAGAAATAGAAGTCAAGTGGACCACAAAAGCCAAACAATCCTTTGTACTGGTAAAACAAGCACTTACCCAAACACCAGTTCTAATCAGCCCTGACTTTACCAAGGATTTCTTCATCTTCTCATTTGCATCAGAACACACTATTGCTACAGTATTGCTTCAAAAGAACATGATGGTTCAAGAACAACCCATAGATTTCTTCAGCAAGGCATTGAGATATGCACCTCTGAAATATAACAACATGGAAAAACAAGCCTTTGCCTTAATCAAAGCCTTAAAATATTTCAGAGTTTACATCTTGCATTCACTTGTCATTGCTTTTGTTCCACACACAGTTGTTAAGGACATAATGAATCAAGATCCTGATGGTAAAATGGGTAAGTGGATTGCTGTCATCTTAGAATATGATCCAGAAATCAGACCCACTAAACTGATCAAAGGGCAAGGACTTTCCAAACTCATGGCTGAAGCTAACTTTCAAGCAATAAACATAAACATGATATATTCTTTGGATGAACAAGAGGAACTGGCAACTCCACCCATTGAAGAAGCATTTCTGAACTCACTCTGGTATGATGATATATTGTATGTGCTTTTTAATCTAAATTCTCTTCTTGCTTTGTCCAAAACAAAATCTAGATTCTTGAAACTAAAGTCTGTAAATTTCTGCATTCTAGATAGAGATTTGTATTGGAAAAATTCTGTTGGTATCTTGCTTAAATGTTTACTTGAAGATGATTCAGATAGAATCATGCATGAGTTTCATGAAGGAGAATGTGGAGGTCATCTCTACTGGAAATTCACTGCCAACAAAATCCTTAGAGCTGGTTACTATTGGCCCACTCTTTTCCCTGACATATAAAGTATAGTAGTAACTTGCCATAAATGTCAAATATTTGATGGCAAGAGAAAACTACTGCCTTTGCCTTTGCAACCTATCAGTGTTGAAACTCCTTTTCAATAGTTGGGTTTAGATTTCATTGGCGAAATCCACCCTGCCTCATCTTCCCAACAGAAGAGGATCCTCACTGCCACTGACTATTTCACCAAATGGATAGAAGCCATCCCTTCAAGGAATGCCACTGACTTAGTAATCATCAAATTCCTTGAAACCAATATCTTGTCCAGATTTGGCTGTCCTAAAAATATCATCACCGATAATTCTGCCCCATTTAAGTCCAAGAGAATGGTGGACTTTTGCTACAAGTATCACATCACACTAGGGCATTCTACAGCTTATTACCCTCAAGGTAATGGGATGACTGAGTCCTCTAACAAAATTTTGGTGAAAATCATCAAGAATCTGTTGGAAGAGAACAAAAAGTCATGGCATAGCAAACTAGTGCATGCACTATGGGCTGACATATCGACAAGCAAGAAATCTATTAACATGTATCCCTATCAACTAGTGTTTGGCACAGATGCAGTTTTTCCAAAATCCTTGGGAGTTCCAGTAATGAAACTCCTCCAAGAGGTATAATCAGAGGAGAATGACATACAAAGGAGGCTGAACCAAACCATTCATTTGCATTAGTCAAGGGAAGAAGTTTACAACAGAACACAATCAGTGCAAGAGAACATCAAGAAGATATTTGATAGAAGGACCAAGGAAAATGATTTCCAAATTGGAGACAAAGTGCTGAAGTGGGATTCAAGGAGAGAGGACAAAGGCAAACATGGAGAATTTGAGAATATATGGAAGGGTCCTTACATCATCCATTCAGTTAGAGGTAACAATGCATTCTTTTTACAAGAGCTCAATGGAACAGAGCTATTTGGAGGCCCTGTTAATAGCAGGATGCTCAAGCACTATTTTTGTTATAAATTCTTAGTTTTAAGCTCTCATTCATTGTACATAACATTGCTTGATGAAAGATCAGAAAAAAAAATGCAAAAACAAAGAAAAGAAGAAAAAGAGGGCAGGAAAAAAGAAGAAGTACAACCGCATGCCAAAAAAGTGTATTTCTAAAAGTGTGCAAGTCTAAATGCCACTGCTTTTGAAGAAAAGAAAGTCTTGTTCAGTCATTTAGCCTAATCATGATTGAACATTTTTTAATTTCTACTGATAGATTAGTGAAAGAGGATTTTCCAAACCATGTAAACTTGGCTTGTCAGTAGATTAGATTAGGAAAGGATATTTGGTTTCAATGCTCAAAACTAAACCAAAAGAGAAAGAGAGGGATAAGTAAAAAATTATAAATTATTAGCTCTCAAGTTTCTAGTTTCACTTGTACAAAAATAAAGTCTCTGTGTAGCTTGTCCAAAATGCCACAACCCATGACAAATCATATTGCTTAACCTTGGTTTGGTCATGTTTTCAATTTCATGTTGGTAGCTTAGAGAATGAAAACCTGTCAAACTACTTAACCTTGACAGATAAGTAGAGTAGGTAGAGAATAAAGAGTTCATCAGCCTAATTTGAGCTCTTGGAAGTGATAAGGGTAGAATTAGATAGTTTTTATTCTTTCAAAAGAAAAAATGTTGTCAAGGGTTTGCCAATCCAAATGCACCCAAGTGAAAAAGAAAAAATGTTAGGCAAAGTATGATGAGTAGGTAGAATGGATGGTGAAGAAATTATGTTTTTCCAGATTTGAGATCATAGCTTCAAAAGAACAGGAGTGAATCAGCAAGAGAAGAAAAAGAGGTCTGCCAAGTACAAGTAAGGTACTAATCTTCAAAACTCAGAGATCTGAAGTCAGAGGTTATAGACACCTCCTGAAAAGGAGTTTCCCTCCCCAAGTGGAGCCACTGTTAGTCATCAATATTTTTCATTATCTGTAGATGACTATATATTGGTTCTAGATTTCTGAAAACAACCTTCCTTGAAAATTGTGAGTTTCAGAAATCTCACTGCCTTCATTATCCTTATGGAAAATTTTTCACTGTTTCATCAGCTTGCCATTCCATTGTCACCCTGCCACTCCCACAAACTCCTTATAGGATTTTACCTATCATTTTCAGCCTCCTTCCCTGCCTATAACTTCATTGGCATTTTTTTCCCCTGTCCATAAACCCCACTTTCCCTCTAGGGTTTCCTATAAGCCTATTCATTCCCATGTTCCCCAAGGTCCTCAAGCATTGATGGTCTCAAAACTGTCTCTGTAGGCTCTTCAGACAAATCAAGTACATTGGATTTTGGATCTTCAATACAACACCTTTGATAATACTCTGTTTTTCAGTTGATGCATCGAAGCCAATCATCAGTCATGGTCAGGTCAAAGACCCTCCTACTAGGTCAATTAGGGTTTCACATGTTCTAAGGTCATTATTGGTTTTCCAATCATTTCTTTTCCTTTGCCAGAATTTGGCTTAGATGTAATAGAATGTTGAGACATGATTATTCAAGAAAAATCTAAAAGTTTCCAAAGAAGACTGTCATTCAGTTTCAGAGTCTACACATGAGGAAATGGACAAAATTTGGCACTTCTGCAGGAGTGTTGGAGTTTCCATCAGCAGAAGGTTTTGATAAGGTAGATGGTCTATTCCTAAGTAATGACAACTTCATTAGAAGAAAGGGAAACAATTTGGTCCTGAGGAGAACTAGTGTTTTTGAGCTTGATAGTCCAAGTAGAGTGCCAAACAGTGATAAATTGCAGAATGACCATGGAGGAGGCACACCAAAAAAAACATGAAGAAAGTCTGTCAAAACATTGAAAAAATAGGGAAAAAGGTGAGGTGAACTGGATAGAAATGAATGAACTTGAAAGGGCTATAGAGAACTTAGAAGACAACAATGATGATTTTCTTAAAACACTCCAAACATCCAGGGTTTTGGGAAAATATCCATATAAGGTGAAATGATGAATTGAAATCCATGGTGCAGGCAAAAGAGGGTTTTGTAAGTGTTGCTGCGAGAAATCATCCTAAACTTGTTTAATGAGTTTGCCATGTCCAAATGAGCAAAAGATGATGTTGAGCTCCAAGGTGGAAGCAAAGGAGGTTTTTGAGGCTGCTGAGATGTCAAGATAAACATGTCAAAGTTACCAAGATCAAAAGGAAAGACAAATTTTATAACTCCAGCAAACTGCTAGCCAAGGAGAAAAGGATAAGTTGAGTATTGTAATGAAAAATAAGGGAGGTTTTTGAAGAGAATGCTACTATGAAAACATCCTAAAGTTTCCAAGATGAAATTTTCATGCCTCAAGGAGTAAAATTAGAGCTAAGTTAATGTTTTCAGTCACCTACGTAGCAAAAGTAGAAAACATTAGTGATAAAGTGAAAAAGGCTTAAAACATTAGGAAAGTGGGTTTGAAAAATTAAATATAATTCTCAATCCTATAAAAGGTCATTTTGTATTTCAAACATATCATTTTTTCCTTGAAAAACCATCAGAGCACTCAAGAGTGAAGAATTTGGGAGTTTTTAAGCCAAAATTGGGCAAAGTCTTTTGGCACTGCGCGCTCAGACTGGCACTGCGCCATTGGAAATTGGCGCTGCATGCTTGGAAATTTCTCCCCATGCATTTTACACTGGCACTGCGCGCCTGGCAGAGCGTTGCACTCTTGCCTGACAACCATTCGGTGAAGAAAAATTTGGTGCTGCGCGCTCAGGATTGAGCGCTATGCCCTCAGCTTAGGTGTTGCACTCTTAGCCAGGAGGGATTTCCAAGCAAAAACACCACTCAATCTACCTCAAATTGCTTTCAAGATTCCTCCAAGGTCCTCCAAGGCATTGGTGAATGGTAAGTGGATGCCCTAAGCCCATCTTCAAACATTTTGGTGATTTGTAATTAAAAGAAATTTAAACCCTAAATCACACCCTAAGGCTAGGAAACACTGTTTACCATCATTTCATTTGCCTGCAAAGAGTATCAGTCAAGACAAGGGTGCTTACATTGGTTTAGGAGCTGTCATTTATCGAAGATGGTCATAAAACTCATTCATTTCACCCCCTACATTGCAAAGGCTGCCATTCCATTACCCACTTTCATCTCAATTTCACATTTAGCCCTAGTATTTCAAAAAAACAGAGTTTGAACATGTCAGCAGAGGGTTATCATTGAGTTGTTAGCCTCTCACCATCTCATACACTTTTATCCTCATTCACTCATCTCACTCAATTTCAAAGCTGCCTTGTTCATCACCATCTCTTCATTCCATTCCCATTTACAGTCCTAGGGTTTTCTCAAGGCAGGGTTTACAATGTCAAAAGACAGTGGTAGTGGAGGAGAGGCTAAAATTCCAAGGAGGCATGAGCACAAAGGTGGAAATTTAAATAGGTTTGAACCCCCTAACACAAGGGAGTTAATGGCATCTCCCCTTACTGTTTCATGTTTCAGGCATGTAGGATGCTTTGATTTTTGTGAAAAGGTGCAGCAGGTGCAAAACCACCCTGAGCTAACTAGACTCTTTATCCTTAACTTACATGACAAACAAGTTAACCTTGCAGGGGTCACCTTTGAGTTATCTACTGATTCTATTGCCAATGCCACTGGGATACCAGGTGTGGGTGAGAAATGGTTCAAGCAAGCTAATCTAGACATGAGCTACTTTGAACCCTACCTAAAGCCTAGATACAAAGACCACAATAAATCCATATTTCCTTTCTCACACTTGCTTGATAGATATGCACCTACGATGAGGATCATTATGAATTATATCACATGTGAAGGAAGATTCTCCCGTGTTCACTCCTATCACATCAGGCTGCTTATGCACTTTACTAGAGTGAGGATGCTGCGCATAACCTATTACCTCTACAGAAGCATTGACAAAATTTCCTATATTGTACAAAAGAGAGAATATCCTTAGCACATGCAAAGCCTCTTTCATCACTCCCTTATCAAAATGGTTGTTATGCATCAATTGCAGCAAAAGGGCATTCCATGGGAGACCTTCATTACCAATGAGGTGTTCACCAATCCACAAGGCCAACAGTAGCAAGATGTCCCTTCATCTTCTCATCCTCCCATTCCTCCTTCACCATCACACCCCGCTACACATCCATCACCATATACTCATGTTCCTTCACCTTATGATAATCCTCCTTCATCACCTTCTCACAATCCCTCACCATCATCTCATGGTACAATTGCATCAAAAGGTGAAGAAAGAAATGAGGAAGAAAATAGTGAGGCAAATGTTAGTGAGGCAGATGCCAATGAGGAAGAAAGCTGTAAGGGAGATGGCAATGAGGAGTCAAACAATGATAAATAAAGTAGTGAAGAAAAGGGCAGTGAGGGTAGTGAGGCACATATCAGTGAAGCAAAGGTTAATGAGGCAGAAAGCAGTAGGTATGATGGCAGTGGGTCAAAGAGCCATGAGAGAAGTGATGATAGCAATGCAGATAATAGTCATGATGGTAGCAATGATGGCAGTGAAACAAGTGGCATAGAGATGAATAACATAGAACAATTTCATTTAGCCTACCAAAGGGGAAATAGGCATGTGTTTTCTGCCCTTAATAGGCAAGGGGCCATGCCTTCTACATCAATCAAGCAACTTGACAAAGGAAAGGAAAAGGTCATTGATGAAGAATAAGAAGAAAAGCATGAAACTGAACAAGAGTTTCAACTTATTCACCTTGACAGTGATGATGAAAATGAGCAAAGGATCACAAGCATGCTGCTCAAAAGCAAAGATGCTCAAATTAAGGATTTGCAAACCAATCTAGGTAGGGCCAATAACGTAATCCACTATTTTGAGGTTGAAAACAAGTAGCTGAAGGCAGAGAAGGCTATCTATGAGATCAGAGCTATCAGAGCTCATAAATAGGCTGAAAATACAAAGGCAAAGCTAGATGAGGTCTTGGGAACTCATGATGACACTGAATAAGGGGAAGAATAACTTCCTAGGAGGAGGCCAAGGACAAATGGCTTGAAGAAAGCTTTAGCCAAGGAGAGGGAGCAAGAGACAACCTTGGCAGAGCAGCTTACTCCAAGTGAGCTTCTTGCCATGGAAATAGACTATGATAGAGAATCTTGGCTATAGAAAATATGCACTTGGA
This sequence comes from Pinus albicaulis, assembly GCA_034641835.2. Taxonomy (NCBI): domain Eukaryota; kingdom Viridiplantae; phylum Streptophyta; class Pinopsida; order Pinales; family Pinaceae; genus Pinus; species Pinus albicaulis. The sequence goes on along the minus strand of CM076574.1, from coordinate 1,282,238,546 downwards.
GGATCAGTTGGAGAAAACCAAGAGAGACCTTGACCTCCAAAAGAAGATGGCAAGGCATTATGCCTTAAGAAACAAGATTGCAAGGGCCAAGCTCAAAAGAGCCCTTGCAAAGATTCAATCACTAAAGGAGGCAAAGGAAAAATAAAATATTTAAATTCTTACGGGATGAATCCCTACAAGCATCCCAAACATGATCAGTAAGGCAAATCCCAATTTTGGAAACTTTTTGCAAATTTTTGAGTTTTTGGAAATTTTTACTATTTTGAAGGGCCAAGCGCACATCGCCACTGGCGCTGTGATATTTTTTGGGGCATCCATTGGAGGAAAATTTTGAATTTTTGTGTTCATCAGGTCAAGGATATCATCATCACAAAATTTCAGCTCATTTGGAGCAAAACTGGTACTCCAAAAGTGCCAAAAACATGCAAAAAATCAACTTTTTGCCCCAGAGCTGGTGCTACGCCCTGAACAGTATTGGGAGAATGATTTTTTGAGCCGGTAAATGGACACCAAATTAAAAAATAAAGGTATATTTGAAAGTAGACATGACATGCTTTCCAATGAGCTATCATGGAGCTCATTTGGACACCGGGAAGGCCTCCAAATCTTAGTTGAAATAATACCTATTTTTCCTGTTTTGGTGCTGCGCCCTTGGCCTTGGCACTGCACCCTTGCCAGAAAGTAAAAAAAAAGACACTTGGAGTTAATGAAAAATATATTTTGAAGGTTTTTGATGCAAATCACTCCAGAGTTAGCTGAGGAGTTATGTTAGCATTTATTTTTGCATTTATTAAGTTAGGATATTTGTGCCTTGGGCCTTGCATGGTCTCATAGGACAAATTGGTATTTATGATGTAGTTAATGAAATTTTGAAACCCTAGCTAGGGTTTTGGTCCTCCTTTGCAAGTTAAATATTGCATGGAGGCCTCATTGTAGTTGTTGGTTGATTTTTGAGCTAAGCATAGACTCTGAGTTTTTATGAAGTTTGGCTTTGGAGCTTTGTAAATCTATTGGACTGAATATCAATGGAACCAACACATTCCTAGGATTCATGAGCTTTATTAGATGGTGATGTTATTCCACTCTTGTCAATGTTTTCCTTTGTTTACATTATGTTCATTGTTTCTCTGATAATAGGACAATTTTTTTAGAGTTGGATATGTTATTTTGGCACCATACTTCTGTCTGCATCCTTTTATCTCTATGTTTTCTTCTTTGAAGTTTAATTAAAGAATCCTTAAATTCTCTTTAGGTTCATTGAAATGTTATCTTAAAATTTCTCTTTGATTGAAAGTAATAGGTAGAGAATCCTTAACTGCTCTCTAGGATTACTTGATTTTTGTTTTGAGGTTTTTATAGTGAAGTCTAGTTGAAGAATTCGTAATTGCTCTTCAGTTTTACTATGCTATCATCCTGAAAGCTTTTCTTGTTCTAGTATGTTGAAGGATCCTTAATTTCCCTTTAAGCCTACTGAATTCACAACTTCATGTTCATTTCACACTCACTAAACCTATTTAGATCCATTTGGCTTTGTTAACTTGCCCTATGAAACACCTTTGACCTATTGGTGTACTTTTCAAGACTTTTTGCAGACTCCATAGCCCAATGATCTGAATCTTTCTGACTCTATCTTTTCCACTTTAAAACCTACCCAACCAACCAACCAAACAAACAAACCCTAATCACTATAACTAGCCTAAAATCAAAACCCTAAAATTAATCAATTTACATCTTTCACACAAACATAGAGAGAGCCCTCTCTGAGTCCAGGAAGGTTAGGTCCTAGGGCTCCAAAGATTGGTTTGAGGTTAGCCTTGTACATTTTGTCTTGTAAATCTGACAAATTATGTTGACCTAACAAGGCCTTATCAAGATTCTCATTTCACCTAGCGGTTCAAAAATTCCTTTCATTCATTCAAATGTGTTGGGAAAATATCCTAATATTCAGACAAAAAATCGATGATCTTCCCTACTATCTCATCATCCTAGTAGTCTCCTATGAATTCCATTTTAGGATTTCCCCCTATCCCAAAATTTACCTTCTTAGTTTTTATCAATTGCAAATAATCAACTAACTTAACTTTGGTCCTTCAACTGCACACTCCCATTCAACTCTAGGAATCCATATACTTCTGATATCATCATCATCTTCTCCAAGATCTACTACATTATAACATTTTATGAACTCGTGTACTTTTAGGGAATGCTTATGTTCATGGCATAAAGGTATGCTGCTTGACACTCTTGGCTCCTCTATGGTGAATATATTTTGTCGCAGTACCTTCAAAGCCTTATTAAGTGCCGACTCCTCCTCTCAAAGCTCAAATTAGCTTTGAAACTTTGTGCCACCTCATCCCATTCCTCTACGCACCTCCAACTTAATATACTAGTTCACATGGATAATGTCCATTATATGTACAAATTGGTGTACCCATTGTTGCTGGTATACACCCTCGGGTCCATGTTGCAAGACATTGTTTCGGGTGAATGATCGGGCACACCATCCTGGTGTACTTCTCCCCAAGAAATCCAGATTTGGTCCCAAAATTATGCAAAAAAACTATCTACACTTCACTCACCCCTCGATCTGATCTTTGTGTGCAACCCACCATCTAGTTGGGGTTGCACGCAACATAGTGTCCAACGTAGAAACCCTCAGTCTCTTAGGTATCTGGTTTTAAAATTCTTGCATAAAAATTGTTACTTATGATAACCCATAAAAGCAAGGTGGGCTATGGACTTTTGGTCTTATCCAACGGATTGGCCTGGTGAGGTGTGCACATCTTCAGGTGCTTACTTTGTGAAACTGTAATATTCCCAATTAGCCATGAGTTGGTTGGACTATTAAATTTTGTTTTTGCTTCCTTGTTTTGCGAATAAGAGGGTATGGAGACCCATAAATCTCCTTAATAGGAATAAAATCACTGCTAATGTGAAAGGAGGACATCTTAGCAGCTTAATTAAGCACCCTTGTGTGTGAAAAGGGGCTGGAGCACATAGACTGGGTCAACTTTGACCAAATCAACATCGTTGTCATGGAGGAGTGGAATTCATTATGGGACAATGCAGTTTTGGGTGGAGACTCTATGCATGGAAGTAGTGCCTTTAATGAGTGAGGACAAGGGTGAGGAAGCTCACCACTTATATAAGGAAGAGGATGGCAGCCATAGATGATTATGTTTTTGTATTTGATATTTGGATTTATGGTCTATTTAGACTTGTTGCTCTCTTCAGATGTTTAGCTAAGATTGTAGTGCTGTTTATCACAGGGTGTTCCCGAGCGGGAATCTCACCTCTATCCTTGAGTGACCTCTAAGGAAGAGTATTTTCACTACATTCCACATTCAGGCATCAAGCCAAGGCTTCAGTATTGTGGTACAACATAGTTTCTGTTGAGATCTGTGCTGAGTTGCAGGTTGCAGTAGTGGAGAATACATTGGGGTGATTTATGATTTGTTTTTCAGTGGAGGAAGGTTTCCTTCCATTGGGAGGCTAGTGAGGAAGGCCCTTGAGCCTTATTGCAACATTTGGCATCAGGCCACACTATCATTTTCCCCTACAATGTAGTTTCTATCTTGGATTGCGTTATTTTAGGGAGGGGTTGCAGGGGTGGTTTCGGTACACCATATTGGGAGGAGGTTTTCTAGTGAAGGCCGGACTAGCCTATCATCTAGAGGATCCAATTGGAGGAGGCTGTATTATTTATCATATTAGAACAACCACATCTTTCCAGCTGTAGTGTTGCAGTGAATCGTTAGCCCTATAGATTTGATTCATATCTTGTATATTGGTGCATTTCTGAAAACCCACTTGGGTTCTTTGTTGGAGGTTGTATAGAGCCTAGATATTAATTTTTTGTATCTTTTGAGGCATATATCAGCCACTTATATTTTGTGTAATCATTTACTGTAGCAGTGCTTCTATGACTGCACCATAGCAGTGTCTCCGAAATTTTGATATAGTAGCATCACCTCATTATTGAGGGTTTTATCTATTGGAGGCTTATTGTATCTTGTTATATGCTTTGCGGCCCATTATTTTATACATATTTTCTACTGTTATGATTCATGGAAAGGCTTCATATTTGTCTCATACTTTGATGTGATGTTTACACTTCTATTCAAGCATTTTGTTCTATATTCGTGCTTTTCCCATTTGTGAATATTACATAAACCTTATCTACCAATTCTCTCGTGCCACTTCTAAGTCAGAAGTGAAATACCCGATGCTACACCAACTCAACCTTCCATCAATAGTAGGATTCACGTAACCCTCCCTATGGGCTGTCGCATTGTAAATGTTATCTAGCTTCTCTCGGATTAGCTCCCCCCTAACCGACTCAATGTATCAGTCTCCTTCCCTCGGGTCCAAATATGTTATTAGTTGAAATTCCACTATCTCGAAGATCATCTTCCTATTCTTCAATTTAATGAGCACTTTATTATCACATTACTGATAAATCCCCAAGAGAGAAGGGTATATATTAATGTCATCCGCGATTTTTATGACCTCAAAATCAATAATACTTATAACTCCATCTATATCTACTGAAGTCAATATACCTATCAGAAAGATACAATACTGATTGTCTAGCCTCAACTGGATATGATACCACATTAGATTTGGTCTCCCCATCATCTCCCATGTGCTCTTCGACATAATATTCACATTAGATCTCAAATCCATAATGATATTTTCCATCTCATAGTCTCCCACTTAAGAACCAAATATAAATTATTTTCTCATTCTTTTCCTTTGTGCCACCCATTTTATTGCACATGACGAAGCTCACATAAAAACCACGTCTGTCTCCTTGGCGAATAGTTCAACCATTCTCCTGAATTTCTCAAGCGCTCGTTAATTCCATACTAACTCAAGGCAACTTTGCAATAGATTCTAAATCAGGTTTATCTTCGTCTCGGGCCCTCTTCGAGTAGTATCATCATATAATACTTTCATTGCAACCTCTTGAAGTTTCTCCAACCTATCCCATTCGACAATGACTGTTGGGTGTGTGTTATATTATTTCCACGACTAGCCTAGCAACGGGGGGGTCAAAAGGAGGGGGGGGGGCATACCCCCTGCATAGGGTTTGGGGCAGTGACCCGAGATTTTTTTTATTTTTTATGTGGAAATAATAATATTTGGGAAGACCCAAGGATGGGGGTTGAACCCAAAGATAGTGTGCAGACCTACACATGGTTTTGTGCATGGGTTTTGCACATGGTTTTGGGCATGATGGTTTTCTGCCCATGATATTTTGTAGATACGGACAAGGGAACTACAATTATGTTCTAATGCAGGGTTAATGGAGTGGAGTTTATGAATGAATCGAGATGTTTATATATGTATTGTAAAATTGAAAGGAACATAATGAAAAATCAATCTAGTAGTCCTAGTTTTGGGATCCATGGGAAACATCTGTGTATATTTGTTTTATGTTCTCACCATTGAATATTTTTTTTGTTTTAAGAATTCATTTGTAAGTAGTTTTTGTACAGGGTTAAAACCTACATTTGGTATCAGAGTTATTTCAAATTCAAGGGGACTTGTTTGCTATTAAGGGATTTTGCTCGGGCATGTGGTAGACCTTGTTCAGTGGCATATCTGAGGGATAGATTCTTGCGATGAAAGAATATGGAAAAAAATGGAAAGATAGAGATCGATAAATTTAATGGTAAGAGTTTTCAGCTATAGAAGCTCAAGAAGGAGAATCTGCTGGTCGACCAAGATCAATGGATTGCTGTATATCTACGCACGAAACCAACAAAAATGTTGACATAACACTGGGAGAAGTTAAATCAGAAGGAAAATAGAATAATATGATTGTGTGTCTCAGACTCAATGTTGTTGAATGTATCAGGGGAAGCTACGAAGAAGTATTTTTGGGTCAAGTTATGGAATTTGTACTGATCTAAGTCTCTAGTGAACAAACTATTCTAGTGGAAAAATCTGTATAACCCGAGGATCATGGATGGAGACTCGGTGATAGAGAATTGGAATGCCTTTTAATACTATGGTAAGCTAGTTATTATTTGTTGACATAAAAATTTTAGACGAAGATAAGTGCATCATTTTTTTATGTTATCTACCAGATTCGTGGGATAGTCTACTTGTTGCTCTAGGTAGCAATACAAATACCTTGAATTTTGATGAAATAGTCTCATCCTTGTTATCAGAGGAGATGAGATGGAAAAATATGGAGAGACAAAATGGATATTCCTTGTCTATAAGAGGACTATCTCTGAACATAAACATAAATAAGTCCTCAAGTGGGAGATCTAAATCTCTAGGAAAACTTGTAAAGATGTGTTGGAAATGCGGAAAGGAAGGGAACTAAAAAAAGGCCTGTAGATCTAAAGCTCATGAGAAAGGAAAGGGATAGGATCATGCTCGTTCTATATAGGAGAAAACCACCTCAGATGAAGGTGGGTATGTGTACTTGGATTGTTATTCAAGTACACATGTATATCATGAGGCATGGTTGATTGAATAAAGTGCATCCTTTCACTTCACTCCCCATAGGGAGTGGTTCTACAAATATGAGAAATATTATGGTGGTGATGTATTCTTAGGGGATGACATGAAGGAAAAAACCAATGGACGTGGAAAATTTAAGCTGAAGTTACAAGGTGGAAGAATTATAACACTTCCTTGTGTTCTGCATATTCCTACATTGGCCAAAACTATGATTTTTGCAAGTAAGATGGTTGATGCAGGTGTAAAAAAAGTGTTCGAGAAAGATACCTGCAAGATGGTTTGGGAAGCACTGGTATTGATGCCAGGAGTTTGGATTGGAAATTTGTACAAACTTCTGGGTAGAATTGTTATTGATCGGTGCAAGAATTCCATGGTTCCTGAAAGTGGAGTAGAAAATCTAGTGGTCTTTGGAGAAAAGACCATGCTATGGCATAAAAGGCTTGGAAATATTGGAGACAAGGGCCTTCAGATACTATATGGTAATGGTATGGTAGAAGGTATGTATAATTTCTCTCTATATTTCGATTTATGTGAACATTGTGTATATGGTGTTATCACTCCACCAAATCTCCGAGGCTGAGAAGAGACCAACGAAGGTAACCACAAGCCAATATTTTGCCAAGTAGCTAGCCCTATTAGGCAGGAGAGGGATATCTCCAATGGATCTCAGCCAATATGACTGGATCAATGAGATATTAGGCTAGGTATATAAGCACATGGGTTTGGTTTATTGATTTTTGAGGTGCGGGATGGTGAATAGTTCAAGGAAGGAACTAGGTCAGGGAAAACAAGGATTAGAACTGCAGGGATCTGATGGAGCAAGGCAGGTAAGCAGTTCAACACAAGAGGACATATGATGAAAAGGTTTAGACTGATAGGGTTTTAGAAAAGAGCATAAGAGTTATGAATTCTTTTCTACTAAGAAGAAAATGAAACAATCTATAATTATCCCTCCAAGACAAAGCATCATCTTAATGAGTTCTGTCTTTCTGACTTAGGAATCAATTACATTTAGAAATGGAATGAATATGAATCACAAGACATTCACACATTTGAATAATGTAAGAAGAAAAAATTTCAAATAATTTACCACATTAATTCCATCAAAATAACTGCAACTCAGTCTGTTATTATTAGCCAAACGTCTGATTACAAAAAGTGTTCCAAGATCAATCCAACAACATCCAACCCTTGATATGAGAAAAGAAGTGAATAATATAGACAAAAAATGATTCTCGTCAGCTCAGGGGTCGAATACTTGACTTAAGGAACTGATCCACAAAGTTCTTAACTGGAAACCCAAAGACTAGGGAGGTCAAAAAACTCATCCTTAACTTTGGTGAAATTGATTCATTTATCCAAAAATCCACTTTTACCCAATGCATCTACCCTCTAGTAACTATTTAGGACATAATTACATTTACAAGGATGAATTACATCAGTAAAAGCTCATAAATTCAATCATAAACTGAGAAAAACTAAAAAAATTGAAAATATCAAGCAACTGGCAAAAGCACAATGCCTGAAGTAGAAGCGCAACACCAATTTCAAGGTGAGTTTTGGAGGCCTTTCTGACGTTCAAACTGAGCTCTTGATATCTCATTGGAAATATGCACTAGTCTAGTTTCCAAAAATTCCCTTAAGCTCTGAAAATGACGAAGTTAAAACCCTCAAAAGTCAAATCTCTCAAGACTGGTCAAAAGCGTAGCGCCAACCTGAAAAATGAGGCAGAAAGGTGATTTTCTGGTGTTTTTGGCCATTTCTCCCTGTCATAATGTCCAATTTCGGTATGAAAATAGTCAAAATTTGATTTAGAAGGCCTTCTTAATCAAATGGTGTTGGCCATTTGTCATTTGGAGCTATATATAAAAATCACAACGCCCTAGGCTATGCGATTTTGACAGGTGGACTGTGCTAAAAACCTGTCAAAATTTGTGAAAATGCCAAAAATTGCAAAAAATTACCCAAAAGCCTTAAAAATGAGTATATGAAGTGATGATGATGTGCCTCAAGCAATCATGGAAGCTGTTATCACAAAATTTTACTTGATTGACCGCTGATCAGACAACTCTATGTGACTATTTCAAACCAACTTTTGACTAAAGCTTAGCCTCTTTAGTCTGAGAGGGCTCTCTCAAAGGGGTTTATGATATTTGATTATGATAGTACTAGATGGCTTATGGAGTCAACAATAAGTATTTTCAATGGCAAGGTTTCTTGACATGGAAGATGAGGCAGACAAGGGTCTTTAACAGAGGAAAATCAACACAATAATTTCACCACTAAAGGAAGTTAGAGCATAAACATATGAATTTCGAGTAATAGGGATGAAATATACTACAAGTGGTAAACATAAAGATATAGATAAGAAAAACATTAAAAACCCCATGAGAATCTCAGGTTTTTCAAGAAGAAAGTCCTATGAATTATTGATATAAGTCAAAATACATAAAACAATAGTTTGGTGAAAAAAATCTCCAACCCTTTACTACTTCTATGATTTTCCTTTAAATAGACATTCTTATAGCAGGGATGATCTGCCTGATGGATAGATTCATCAAATTCTTCCTATAACACATCACATAACTGAAAAACATGTCTTCTAACAAGAAAATGACAGCTATAACTTAAAGAAAACATCTCCTAATAGGAGTCTAACTCCTATTTATTACATATTCTACCTTATATTTGTGAAACAATTACATTTTAGTTACAAATAAGCATCACATGCTTCGAAAAGGCTATGACATAGTTCATTACCACTTTTCGTATTAAAAACCCTCCTAGACATGTGGAACAAACCCTATTTTTCAGGAATGCATGACCCTTATCTTCAACGAGAGCTTTAGCTAATGACTTGTCTCCACAACACTTCTTACAAGCCATAAATATTTGATATTAAGGTCCCTTGACATGTTGGAGGAGTCCAGCTGTCCAAAACTATAATTAAGCTGCTCCAAAACCTTCAAAAACAACTTGCTACGAAAACAGAATAGTTTCGTAGTGAGATTTCGTAGCGTTGTAAAAGAAGCTTCTAAACCCAATAAAATCTGCTCTTTTTCTATTCTGTGATGTCAACCTAGTCAGGACACTTCATCACCACCATTCTCCCTTCTTGAAAACTGTAAAAAGTATATTTAGAAGCAAAAAGGCTGCTACATAAATTTTCGTAGCATTTTCCCGGCTTTAAGACTAGGAAACACTACGAAACTGTGAAAAAGTGCATAATTTCCAGATTTCAAGACTAACTGCAAAAAGTGACCTCCAACTGTAAAAAATTGATCTTCAGAATTCCATGAACCTTCTAAAACACATTCAAAATTAACTTAGGACCCCTGTGGTGTTTCTTCGTCATTAATGATCAGTTGAGCAATGGGCTCCTCAACCACAGTCATCTTCAAACCTTTTTTCTCCTACTCTTCATCAATCAGTTCCAGTTGTTCTTATAGGTCTTTGACTTGGTATTTTAGTGTCCAGTTCTTAGACTGTAAGTGTAGGTTCATTTTTCTAATATTTTTCAGCTCTCCTCTCAATAGTTTAGTACATTTGATCAGTTTTTTTGTGTTGTCCAAGGTCCTAGAGACACTCGTGACTTGATCCTCCCAAATCTCTTTCATTTTTTCAAAATGTACCTTCTGAACCTTGTGCTTTCTTGCCTCTTTATTTAAGACAAATATTTCATCGTTTTCTAGCTTCAACTGCTCCTTAAGGACGTCAATCTCTGTTTTTTCAATGATTTTCTCTTTTCCCTTCTTTTTCTTGATGACCAGATCTTCTTTTGCAGGTGGTGAGAGGTATATTAGTTGGATAGTTTCTATGACCTTCTGAGCCTCTTTTCTACTTTCCAAAACTTTTCTAGCATGTATTTTCATTGGTTTTCTAGATTGAAACATGATTCCTGCATCTTCACCTGCAAAATCTAACTTCTTAGCTATTTTGGATTTCTTGAGCTTTCTTCCTCCCTCATCTATGTCTTCAACTTGAACTATGGGAGTTTCTTCAATATCAATAGCATGAAAAATGTCTTATAAGTTACCCTTAGCCACTGTTTGGCTTCATGTAACCCTCTTACTACCATGTTTTCTCACTGTTGGATTTTGTTTTGCAGGTGTAGCTTTGGGTGTATCAACCTTATACAAAGGCTTCGTCTCCATTATGACTGGCTCAACTTGCTCTGCCACTGAAGGTGATGGGACATATATAGGCTCGGGAGTCCTTTTAGGAGTGATAGCATATATTTCAAAACCACCGATGAACAAAAAAGATGACCAATCTCTACCTAATATTTTTAACTCCTCTAATACCAGCAACTTGATCAAACCATGATGAAAGAGTGAGGTTTCATTTCCTTCAGATTTAGATTGAAATTTGCCTAACATTTTAGCTAAGCTGCTGTATAAGTAAAAAGGTAAATCAAGAGAAATATTACCACCAAAATGTAGCAGAAGCCTAAGGTGTTAGGAATAAACCATGTGGTATCTCCCTTCACAAGTGAAGTACTTATGAATAATTAGCAGCAACTTTGAGAAATTGTATTTCATGAAGCTCCTTGGGATGGCATTTGTGATATCAATCTCACTATGCTCTGGCTTGATAAATTATTTACAGTCCTGCATGGTGAAATTGAAACCTTTGAACCATTTTTCTCCTCCTCTAGGGATTCCCGTTGCTGCTAAAATGGTTTCTAGTGTTACAGTGAGGTTCAACATTCCCACCTTTGAAGCTGTCCCATTGAAACTGATAGCAAACTCCTTAGAAACCTGCACATGGCACCCATACAATCTTTGACAGAACTGCAAACACCTTGTTCTTCTGAAAACTTCTAAGGCAGTTGGATATTAATTCAAAAAATTCACGTCTGATGTCTCATATCCTAGACAGTGGCCACCTTTTTTGGTCTTCCTCTTTGCAGCCATGGTGATTTTATACCTTCTCTACCTCGTTTGATTAGTGACACCTGCAACTTTTGAAAATTACAAAAACTAGCTTGGCTTGGTGAAACAACTCCCCAGACCTCAATAACATGCATAGATGAAGTGAAGAATGAAAAAAGACTCAATTGGGTAATGTTTTAAAGTTTCTATGACAACTCATGGCTTAATCATGACTCATACATGCTAAAAACAGTAATAATGACTTCAGCCATGAAATTTGTACCTTGATTTAACCCTAACTAACTCGAATGAAATCCAACCTAACAATTATAATAATTGACTAACACCTTGCACCGATTTTGAAAATACAAACAAAAAAACCTCTTTTCATAGCATAGTTAGTTTATTTCCTAGCAGTTTCGCTACGAAAGTATTAGCAGTTTCATAGCGAAAACTGCCTTTTTACTGTGTAATTCGCTATGAAAATAAGAAAAACTGGCTAAAGTGACCTTTTCGAATTCAAAATATTTGGAAATGAAATATGTCATGGAATGATGACTAATGGGACATGATATGACTTGAATGGGGGTGGGTTTGGACCTTAGGATAAACTAATATGAAAAAATTTAAATTTTCCTAATGAAATTTATGACCATACCTTTGACACATGAACTCTATGACTATGTCAAATGATGTTTCACTTTTTCTGAGTGATAACATAAGCATAAAAAAGGATCTCAAGTTTATATGCCTCTTTTTGCTTGATTAGGGTTTGCTTGTATTTATCAACTGTTTGAGCTTGATGTTGCAGATCTTGTTCCTAGTGATGTACCTATTGGACATGTGTCTGAGAATTTAATTGTCTTTGTTTTCCTTATGGAGGAGCTTCTCAAGGTGGAGGTTTACCCTATCTAGCCATACCTCTCTATCATCTTCAATTTCGTTGGCAATCCTTTCCTCAAAACTAAGTTGCTCTACCTCATGTTTTTGCTGCTCTAGAGCTCCTTAAGACCTTTTGTTTTTGGTCTTGACTTGATCTTTTGAGTATCATCATGGTCAGAGACATTAGGTGCCATCATTTCCTTACCCTTGGTGTCTTGTATTTTTTCCTTTAGCATCTCTATCTCCATGAGTACCTGCTTGTCTTTTTGCTGCTTGTTCTCTTGTTCTAGAAATGATTTGACAAATTGAGCTCTTGCCATGGTGTCCTGAAATTATTTGATCATGGCATCCTTCTCTCTGATGATCATATTTGAGGCCTCCTGATCATCTTGACCATCCAAATCCATCAACTCAAAGTATCTTTCTTCCTCATGAAGGTATTCCTCTTCATGGACAGCTGTCTCTTCCTACTTCTCATCCCGATGTACCTGATTTGCTGATGAAGAAGGCAAGGCTCCTTCCACAATTTGTGGAGCAAACACTTGTCTAGGTCCCCTATGGTAGGTTTTGACCTTTTTTTTTCTTTGAATTATTTGACCTCTTTGAATTCTTGCTAAATAACCAGCTTGTTTGTCTTTGAGACACTGATGCTGGTGGTGGAATTGGTCTAGCAGGCTAAGGTGGTAGAGTATTGAAGGCATCATTCTCAATAAATGTATCCCATGCAATTTTTAGCTAATTGAGATGATGAAGGAAAATTATTTTGATTAGAGAGTGATGAAAGAGGCTGTTCATCTGATGTTCATACTCTCTGTTCTACACTATGTATGGCATTTTATCAATATTCATGTATAAAGAGTGAGGGATGTTGAGAAATTTCACCCTAGATAAATGGATGAGCAGTCTGATGTGATAGGCATATATTCTGGAGACTCCTCCCTCACAAGTGAAATATTTCATGATGATCTTCATCATGGGAGAAAATATATCAAGTAGGTGACTGAAAGGAAAGATTTTATTTTTGTCATTTTTGTACCTTGGCTTGAGAAATGGTTCATAATGTTAGGCATCTATATATTTGGATTTAAGTCATTTTTCACCCACATTTGGTGCCCTGTGGCTGCAACAATAGTATCTGTGGAGATGGTGAAGTTTACTCCTGCAATGGTCACTTGGTTGTATTTGAGGTTAGAAATGAAAAATATGGTCAAAGCAGAGTGATGTGTTACTCTTTGGACCATTTCACATAATTAAAAACAAACCGCATGTTTGAAGCAATTGACTGTCATGGGTGAGGCCAATAATTCTCTAGTGTATAAGGATGGTTCAAGCCTCAAAATCCTCCCTCCTTTGTGTTGTCTCATCTCCTCTTCTATGTTCATCTTCTCCTCCATAATATCTCTTTCCTCCTCTGTGTATTCGTCTTGTTTTGAAACCCTAGGGAAGGGGAAGGGAAAGGGGTAAGATAGTAGGTGTTAGCGCTCAAATCTACCTTAGGCTGAAATAAGGTAAAACTCAAGGCTACATCAAACCACGCTCAGCCTCGTAGCTAGCCCTACGAGGACAGGAGAGGGCTCTCTCCGGGTCTATCTCGGCAAAAGTTCTTCAAAGGGGCTGAGATGACTTATAACGAATACTGATTTTAGGCTAGTAAAGAGATAGGAAAGTTTGATTTTGATTTTTGGGTTTTTTGTTGAAAAAATGGGAAAAACAATTTTGGGTCCGGGGATAAGGCCAGATTTTTGCAGAATTCGAGTTGGGGCGAGGTAGGAAATAGTCTTGATGCTTTTGATCAGGTGTATGGATGGATCAGAATGAAAAAGGAGCTGAAGAGGGCAAGGGAAAACATGGATCCTCTCCAAACTGGCGAAAACATGTAAAACTAAATAAATTCAAAGGCAGAGCACTGTAAACAATGGATTCAACCTCATCTACTCATTCATTTAGTTTCAGAAGCATAAGAAGGGATGGCATACATTAAACATGAAATAAATTACAATAAACTGAGAGAAAACACCATCAAGAACTGAAAGCCACAAGAATCCCAATAGGTGCTGCAAAACCTCTGATCTTTCCTTAGCCAAAATATGAAAATATGTACAATAGTGTGCCAAAGTTTTCCCAAGAGTCCAACCTGTAGAATGTCTCAGAAATTACATCATATAGACTATCCTAACCCCTTCCCACACCTCTAGGGGTCAAATTCCTCCTTCTAGGAGCAGTTCCAACTAATTCTAAACAAGGAGCTAGAATATAGGCATCCAAACAACTTGCCTCTAAAAGGAAGGAAACTGATTCTTACATTTGATTTTTACTTTTTTAGGAGTGAATCATCTAGAATAGGTAAAATTGAGTCCAAGTTACATTCCAACCATAAAATTACATCAATATAACTCAAAAATTACATCCACAATCAAAACTGGTCCAACTGGCCGAAATCCTGAGCTGGAAGGTGAAAAATTGACCAAAAATCTATATGCGTAGCGCGCCTGAGCCATATGCATAGCGTGCCTTTCAGCCCGCTTTTGGGGCACTTCCCGGCATCCAAATTGAGCTCATGATAGCTCGTTGGAAATCCCTGGATGTTGGCTATCCAACCCAAGTGGAATTTCCAAATTTGAAGCTCATTTGACCCTCCAAAACTTCATTCTCCCAGAAGTACTTCCTGCTGGTGCAAAAGGTGGCAGAAAGGTGGTTTGCATGGTGTTTTTGGGCCCTTTGATCATCCAGAACTTTATGAAATGCTTCGGCCATACTGGAGCATGCATAAATTACCATGAAAAACCCAAAAATATAAATTTTTCCTCCAGCAAGTGTCCCAATCATAAGCGAGCGCGTTGACGCGCTACTCGTATGGCTAAAAAATCTGTTTTGAGACCAAAATATTTCAAAATGACAAAAATTTCTCCGAATTTTCTCAAATTCGGAACGAAGACCCTCCATCATGTATCATGCCCAGTCAATGAAGCCTCGGCCAAAATCCAGAGTGGATCAGGCCTCTTTTTCCGTTTTAGTGCTCTGCTCAACCTCCTCTTTAGAATCTTCATTTTTGCCTTGCAGACGTGCATGCGGGCCCAATAATGACCTTTCATGTGACGAAGCATGTCTTTGTCTCTATTGGTCTTTGCCAACAATTTCTCCAGATGAATGTTAACATGCGTGAGGCAAGAATCTCGATCAGCCGGTGTCATATCACCAGGTCTCTTCCGGGCCAATTGTCGATCCTCACAGATTAGCCGCAACTCTAACAGTGTGTGCTCATCCTCTAGCTGTTTGTTACGCTACTCCAGATAGTTTATCACCCATTGAGCCCTCTGCAATTTCTCTTTTAGCATGTCATTCTCGGCCTTTTGATCCTGGATGATCTCTTTCAGTTTCGAGCTAGGAGAGCTCGCATCAACATCGATGAACGTGAAATCAGTGTCCCGGCCTCCTGAAGGGCCCTCATCATGCATGGGCCTCTTGCCCCTGTCCTGAAACTATACCTGTGCTGAAGAAGAAGGCGAGACCCCTTCCACATCATGTGGAGATAATACTCACTCTGCTGATGGAGTCAACGAGACCCCTTCCACCCCGGGTGGAGATAGTACTCGTCGTGTAGCTGCAAATAAGGCCCTGTGGCCTCGCTGGTATGTCACATAAAATGGAGCACTGATATGCTCGATCTCAGGAATGTCAGGCTGGTGTGAAGACTCTCTCTCATCATGAACTACCTCGGGAGGTGGCTGTGGCGCTGTGAAGAAGTCACGGGAGATGAAATCCTCCCAAGTAATGCCCTGCTATGTCAACTGATGTACCACTATGATCTTGATCAACGCGTAATGATATATACTTCTATTCTGCTATGCTGGGGTCTTCTTCTATACAAAAATCATCAACCTCTCTATGTTGCGATACATGAAGTATGGAATGTTCATCATACGTACCCTTGTGAAATGCATCAACAAACGGACATGGTACACATAGAGACGTGAGAATCTACCCTCGCAACTGAAATACCGAATGATGAGTTTCATCAATGGTGCAAACTCATCCTTCAGGAATCTGAAAGGAAAAACCCTGCTCAGGTGCCTCATAAACCCAGGTTTGATGTATGGCTCATAGTGGAATTTCTCTAACTGCTGACGTTTGTTCCATTCCTCTCCTATATTTGGTATCCCGGTGGCCTGAGCAATTGTCTCTGGTGACAGAATGAAATCTACTCCGGCGAGGTTTACATGGCCATCATGTAAATGTAGAACAAATAGACGAGCTAGTTCACGATGATGCTGGGTTTGTGAAATCATCTCACAGTATTGGAAACATGACTGACGCTGAAAACAATCCATTGCAAGCGGGCAAGCCTGCAATTGAGCCAAAGAAGTAGGCTCCTCCCTGAGATGCTTACCACATTTTCCACTTTTGTGAGACCTCCGTGGCACATTACCCTCTGCTGTGGAATCACTGTCATACTCCTGCTCATAAACTGAATCCGTCTCTGACATGGCTTTGAAAAAAAGATGTCTGCAATATGTATGTTGATATAGGTGTAGTGAAGACAAAAGTTTCAATGTATGCTCAAAACCCAAATATGTCACATATGTATCAAAGTATCATAGGAAAACAAGCCACAGTGGTAATGGCTCTGTCGAGTGGATTAGCATAAAAATAGTCACTGCTTTGATTATAAAAGGTTTTGACAAATGAGTAGAAAATATTGTAGTGTAGGGTACAACCTTTGCAATGGTAGTTTAGATTTGTCAAGGGAGCAGTGGATACGGGACTCTGTTCGTCAATGGAGAATGAAAAACAATGTGACAATAACCATAGTGAGATAATAGCAATGACAACAGTGTTTCGACAATGTCAATGGAGGATATGGACAAGTGAAAATGAGACTACGTGAAAACATGAATAATGAGCAGTGCTGAAATGACGATGGCAATCATAGTGAAAGCAATGATGTAATGGCAAAGAAAGGGTGTGAGGATGATGTAAATAATGAGCAGGGACACCACAGACAATATAGGCATGAGCATATATATCAACCACACAAGTTTGCAAACCCTTCACAAGACTATCAACATATCTTTCAAAACCCTAAGAAATGAATTTGAAATAAACATAGGGCTTACACATTTCTCCTCATCAAATACTTGTTTCCCCACTTTGAAAACACCACAATCATGTTCAAAAATCACTTAACAATCATGAAGAACCTACTTGCAAGCTGATTGAGGCGTTTTGCATGAAACTGGACGCAAGGGCAAAAAATTTGGCTCTGAGACTATATGCGTAGCGCTCTTACCCAGTGCGTAGCGCGCTTGTAAATTTACACAGGCTGGGGAGGCCCAACGTGTAGCGTGCCTCTTGTGCGTAGCGCGCCTTCTCTGCGCGTAGCGCGCACCTCCAGCTCCGGTCCACAGCTTTGTAAAACACGTTTTCGGCCCTCAACTTCACCAATTCGAACTCTGCCTTGAAAATTTGTGCAAATGAATTGTCTTCCATGGCTTATATGTGTAGAAAAATATCTGATAAAATCAGATTTGATTTTAAATTTGCTCCATAACCCACTTTTATAATGTTCGGCACTTTGTCATTTGATCACTTAAAACAATGCTGTCCTTTGGCTTTTCCTTGCTTTTTTCTGAGTCTTGGACTGATGACACCTGGTTGTTTTTTGTAGGGATTTGACATTTGGCTTTGGCAAAGATCAGAGGCTTGCTCTGGAACTTCTCATGGTGAAACAAATACAATTATTACAAAAAATGAAATTTGACAATTTCTAGTTCCAAAACAGAGTTTTGGACTAGAAATGTCTTCAAATGTTTTTGATAATAAAAACGTGAAATAGGAACCTTTTGAAACCAACCTCATGGCCTGCAGGCTTTTATTACATGTAGCTAAAGACTGAAAACCCTAGACTCTAGGACTAAAGACTTTTTTTTGACAAAAATAATTATTCATGACCATAAATGATGTGACCTGAACTTCAGTGATTTTTGAGGAATTTTAATTAGCCCTGCAGGTACAATCATGAGGAAACACAAGAAGACCAGACCCTCTCGTTAGCCAATGGCATGCCCCTAGCGAAATGCAACAAAGTGGAACGAGCGAGACACCTAAGAATGATATGCAAAAAGCGAAAAGATCTCTGACGGAGGGCTGTAAGGACTGACTCTAACAGTAGGTTTAGGGAGTTTGTATTAGTGTAGGAAAATTTAGGGAATTGGGGAAGGGAGTTAGGGAGCTTAGGAAAGTGGTGGGTGATAGAAAAAATTAGGGAGATAGGGTAGGGAATTTGATTACAAGGATATGGTGGGACTACCTAGGAAAATGCAGTCTAGGATTAGGGTTTTAGGAAATGGGATTTGGGGATAAGGGGAGTGATTTTAGAGTGTGGGAAAGGAAAATAGGATCTATGGGAAACCACCTTGGCTTGCAATGGTGAAAACTAGTGTTTCTTGGCTCAAAACATGAAATGGTAAATGAGGAGGGTTTACACCATGAATTTAAAATCATAAAATCAAAGGAGCATTTAAAGAGGTGTAACCTACTTGAAATTGACTGAAGAAACCCTTGTTTGATGACTGGACCTCCTGAAATGAAGATTTGAAGAGGTGGGATAAAGCTGGCAAAAGCGCAACGCCTTAAGGAGAAGCACGACACCTTCTAGGTAAAAGCGTAGCGCCTTAAGGAGAAGCGCAAAGACCTATCTGTCAGAAGTGCAACACCTTAAGGAGAAGCGCAATGCCTTCCAAAAAACTCATCTTTCTCGCTCAAAATTTGATTTTTTACTTGGGAGTTTGAGAGCTCAATGCATGAGGATGCAAATGAGTATCTTTTTCATCCTTGATGGCCCTTATACTTGGTGAAATTTCATAAATTGGCTTTAGGACCCACATTTCCTTTTGAAATCCACTTTGACATTGTACTTTTCCTTTTGAACCTGATCTTTGGATTTTATCTTTTTGAGGGATTTTGAACACTATGGATTTTTAGAACATTGAATAATTTAGTTGATTGGAACCTTGAGTATGAAACTACCTTGAAACCATGAAAAATTATTACATATTAAGAAACATAAAATTACATATTGAATTGAATTAATTTACAACTCAAACTTTCATAGTGAAATGACTTTATTGTCACTCTCTTACTTGTTGGTCTTTTATGCATGCAAATGGTGATTTGATGGACCTTGAGAACCCTAAAACCTAATGAAGACTCTGATTGAATGAAATTCATGATGAAAGGACTGAAATGATGATGAAAAATCATGACTGATGTACACTCAACAAAGTGGTGAAATGAGCCAGCAAGTAATGAAATTTCTGAAAAGAGTGAAGCTTGACCTAAATCTGCACCAAGTGACCAAATTTTTGCATGATGACCTAATGGAATGCAAAAATTTCAGAATGGGACCCTAATATGATATGAAAAGATAATTTTTTTTTATCACTGGTGGCAGGATGAAAATACTAATATTAACATATGGGAAGCACAATCTAGTGAGTTTCCCCTTGGGTTTTAAGAGGATGAAAGGGATATTATAGATTGTGCACAATGATGTGATGGGTAAGTCTATGTACTATGTCTCATTTATAGATGACTTCATGACGAATACATCAATATATTTCCTTAGGAAGAAATCTAAATTATTTGAAAGGTTTAAATAATTTAAGGTTCTAGTGGAAAATTAGACATAGAATAAGATTAAAGTGTTGAGGATAGATAATGGTGGAGAGTTTTGAAAGAAGGAACTTGAAGAGTTTTGTTAGAAGTGTGGTATAGCACGACATAAGAATAATACATACACACCTCAACAAAATGGAGTTACAGAAATAATGAACAAGACGTTGATGGAAAAGGAAAGAATCATGCTCAGTGGTGCTGGATTAGGGCAAGAATTCTGGGTAGAGGAAATGGATACTGCATTATACTTGGTTAACAAATCACCTTCATCAGAGTTACAGGATAAGGCTCCACATGAGGTATGGGATGGTAAGAAAACCTCTCTTTCACATCTCAGGGTATTTGGCTATGATGCATATGTACATGTTCTAAAGGAGAAAAGAACCAAGTTGGATAGTAAATCTGAAAGGTGCTTCTTTATTGGGTATAAGGATGGTTTAAAAGGTTATAAGATTTAGAACCCAAAAACAAGGAAGGTGTTGTATATACGAGAGGTGGTGTTTAGAGAGGTGAAATTTTTTATTTAATATTAAGTCCTACCAAAGGAACCTGAGAAGACAAAGTTTGAATTAAAGGAGGAAGAATCAAAATCTATAGAAAAATAGGAATCAGAAGAGGAAGAGTCACAAAATCTAGTTTTGAGAAGATCAGTTCGAGAAAGAAGGCAACCAAAGGGGTATAGTCCATCTATTTTATGTTCAAATTTTGCTTTATATATTACTGATTATGATCCCAGAAATGTCAGGGTGGCAGTGGATTCAGAGGATAGCAAAATATGGAAGGAGGCCATGGTTTATGAAATGACATCTTTGGAAAAAAATGAGGATTGGTAGTTGGTGGAGTTTTTGGTTGGAAGGAAACCCGTTGGAAACAAATGGGTGTTTAAGAAGAATATGAATGGAGAAGGAAAAGTGGAGAAATAAAAAGCTCGGTTGGTAGAAAAAGGTTATTCCAGGTTCTAAGAATTGATTTTGGTGATATTTTTTCTCCTGTTGCCAAGTAAGCTTCGATTATATTACTTTTGTATGTTTCTACTACTTTAGATTTTGAGGTAGAACAGATGGATGTGAAGACAACATTTATTCACGGGGACCAGGAAGAAGAGATATACATGAAGAAACCTGAAGGATTTGTGGTGAAGGGTAAGAAATAACTAGTATACAAGTTAAAAATTATCTGTATGGGTTAAAACAGTCACCAAGGATGTGGTATCAGAAATTTGATACATATATACGGGGACTTGGTTTCCTCAGAAGTAAAGCAGATCACTGTATGTATTTTAAATTAATTAGTGACTGTGTTATTTATTTTGTCTTGTATGTGGATGATATGTTGTTGATTGGAAATATCAAAGAAATTATCCAGGATTTGGAGACCCAATTTTCCTCCAAATTCAACATGAAGAATATTGGTGCTGCAAACTATATTTTCGGCACATAAATTAAACGAGATCAGGAAAAGAGGAAGATTTGGTTAAACTAGAGAAAATATGTCAAGAGAATATTGCAGAGTTTTAATATGTAGGATTGTAAATTGGTGAAGGTTCCTGTTCCTGTAGGTGTAAAGTTATCTGTTGAGAAATGTCCCAAGATACAACAAGAGGAAGAGGACATGTATTGTGTTCCATATGCGAGTGAAATTGGTAGCCTAATGTATGCAATGGTATGTAATAGAGAATACATTGCACATGCTGTAAGAGTACTGAGCAGGTTTATGTCAAAAATATGGAAGGAGCATTGGACAACAATGAAGTGGGTTTTTAGGTATTTGCATGACACTAGGGATTATGGCTTGTGCTACCAAGGAAGACCAGGATTGGAATTTTTTTTGGAAATTCATGAATTTGTTGATGCAAATCAGGCTGGAGATTTGAATAATAGAAGATCTACAAGTGGGTATGTGCTTAACCTATTTGGAGGAGCAGTCTGTTGGATGAGAAAGAGACATTATGTAGTGTCACTTTCAACTACAAAGGAAAAATACGTGGCGGCCACTCATGCATGTACATAAGCAGTTTGGTTGCAGAGATTGTGTTCGAGTATGGGGTTGGTAAAAAAAGCTATAAAGATAGAATGTTAGAACCAAAGTGAAATTTTCTTGGCAAAGAAACCTACTTATCATTTGAAGAAAAAGAACATTAATGTTCAATATTAGTTTGCGAGGGATATGGTTGAGGACAAAAAGGTGTTGCTGGTAAAGGTGGAGACTTTGAAGAATGTTGCAGATGCATTGACGAAGCATATGAGCATTGAGAAGTTTTCTTGGTGTAGAAAAACAATGGGTGTTGCAGGCATGTACCAATGGGTGTTGTAGGAAGCACAAGGTTTTGGGCATGATGATTTTCTGTCCATGGTATTTCATAGATCCATTCAAGGGAACTACGGTTATGATCTAATATAGGGTTAATGGATTGGGGTTTATGAATGCTTCAAAATGTATATATATGTATTGTAACATTGAAAGGAACATAATGAAAAATCAATCTAGTAGTACTGATTTTGGTTTCCAGGGGAAATCTCTGTGTATATTTGTTTTATGTTCTCTCCATTGTATATTTTTCTGTTTTAGGAATTTGTTTGTAGGTAGTTTCTGTATAGGGTTAAAACCTACAATGATAAATTCTGTTAGCCCCCTATAAATTTTTTGACAAGAAAACAGGGGGCTAAAATGTTTTTGAGCCTTCAAGGAATGCATTTCCTCTGAAAACACATCATCCTTGAAGCCTCCTTATGCCCTTGTCCTTTGATAAAATCCCCACTGCTGTTTCCAGTTATAAAGCCTCCCTGATTGTGAATAAATGCCCAAAGGGCCTCCTTTTTCCCTTTATATCATCCCTCCTAAACCTCTACTTCATCCCCTTTTACTCCTCTCTATTTCCTTCATTAACCCTCTAAACCATCTCAAGTTCCCTTTTAAACCCTTTCCCTCTCTATCGTTACCCTTATTTGGCCTTAAATTGCATTAAAATGGGCCAAAAACCCACTTTCGACCTTATAATAGGCATAAGCCCCTTTCGGCTAAGCCCCGCAAACCACTTCCCCACATGCCTAGGCATTGGAACCATGCGCTAAGGTCTTAAGCACTTATCTCAATCACAATCGTCGGGCGGGCGCAACTCTTTGTTACACACAAAAATCCCGATGCGATTGAGTTTGGTCTGTAGCGCCGCGGATACAATCCCTGCCATTGATATGAATAGATCTAATGGTCCGCGCTCTCCCTATTCCCTCGCTCTGATCACAATCGCAATTGTCAATCGCTGCCACTTTCTGCCCGTTGCGATTGCGATCCCCTGACTACATCTCCACCGTTGATCCATAATTTGATTCGACAGCCCAGGGCTAATCACTGCACGCTCGTCACCCTTCCCCTTTCCGCCCCTCCAATTAAAGTTGAACCGTTGATCTCTATTCGGATCGGATGGTTGGCGCTCCATCGCATCGCACCTCCCTTTTGCGCCTTGCGATCGCGATCCTCTGATCCAATCCCGACCGTTCATTCCTTTTGATCCAACGGTCTAGATTTCTCCCGCTCCACTCCTTTGGCCCTTCTCTCCCCCCTCACCAATTTAATCTCTGCCATCGATCCCTTTCATGATCCAACGGTGGGCATTGAATCGCTCCAATCTCAATCGCAAATTCCAAACTGTGCCACCCGCTATGCTCCCCGATTGCGATCCGCCGATTCCATTAGGTACGTCCATTGATCCAAGATCGACGACCCACATCGCATATTGCATCCGTTCATATTTTCTCATCGGGTGATCGCGGGGCTCCATCGCTTAACCTCCGCCGTCGATCTCCTCCTGAGATCCGACGGTCTAGAGCTAATCGCCCTCCACCTTGGCCGGGTCCCACCACTCAAAGCCATTCCGTAACGTTTTCCGGTCATCCCCATTCATTCCTTTGTATTTCGACGAAGTCAAAACCTTCCCTATTTACATTAACGGGTTGTCCATTCCACCCGACCTTCGAACTTTAATGCTTTTATGTTAAAATTTCACTGCATTTCTGCACCATTTCCATTGTATCCACAACATTTTCCTCCGTTACGCCACCATTCCTCCAGGCCTTCAAATTAGTCTTCTGCCATCATCCTAGAATTGTATAATTGAATTAATTTATTGTGCAGGGGTTATAAAGAGACCATTACAATAGCCGAGTGAATCAGCAGAGCCGAAATGCAGGATTTACACCCATAATTCAAGATTAACAACTATGATCCCGCATTCAAAGGATAAGGCGCGGTTGAAGTGAAAGAAGCACACGAAACAAAACTATATCTGTGATTTATGTCAGCAAGGTACCTTTCTCCAGAAAGACTTCCTTTCAGTGTTCTCCATGCCTCCTCGGGCCTTTAAACAGATGAAATACACTGGCAGAAGTTTCTATTACTGTCAGGACCACAATTATGAGGTATGGAGAGACCTGCAGACCTTTCCGCCATGTCTCTTGTTCCAGAAAGCTAGCGCAGAGTTCCAAACAGCCAGAAGGACTTCACTAAACATCCGAGGTCAAATCTGACCTGACAGAGATCTCTGAACTGGTATACAGAGTACAGTGCAGAGCTATTAAGCAGAGTGGGCTCAGACTCTTCCACCACTCTGTCTTAATGGATCCATTTAATTTGTATCTACTCCTGCTATTATTCATTCTCCTATAAGTATTCCTGAGAACATATTGTAAGGGTTGTTGTTCGGTTGTTGCCGATTGCTGTTAGAGAGATTCATTTTGACTGTTAGAACAATCTTGGGAGAGAATAGCAGAGTATTTTGTATGTAGTAGGCTAGGAGGAGAAAGTCTGGACTGTAGCAGCCATTGAGATCAGTGTATGTGATTGGTTTTGCATCAATTAATCAATAAAATTTCATAGGATCCTGGTCCATTAATACGGGTGATGTTTCTCTCTTTGTATCTTTTATTTACACTTTCATGCTATTCATTGCTGCTGGATTGCATCAGAAATATGGCATAGGATTTACCCTTGTTAGGTACCCTATGTTTCTGCTCTCCTTGCCTTTAATGTTTTCTGCTGATAGTGAATCTAAGAGTAAATTCATGTAATTTAACTAGTGAAGCGGTTCCATATGCTGCTAGCTGATGTATGAATTTGGGTTTGCTGCTTGGATGTTCTTGCTGGTGTCAAAGCATTGAAGGTTCAAAGTCCTTCTATGATCTATAGACCCTAGCTCTGTTAAAATTATCTCTGTTTTCCCTTGGATCATGCTAAAGCTGACCTGGAGTTAAATGACCTTTGTTCCGATCTATAAGCTACCCCTTTGTTCCTCCTTTGAAAGTTTCCTTTGAGTATGTCCAAGCAGATCTGGAGTTAAATGACCTCTGACCTGATCTATAGACAGAAATTGGGTTGTTTTCCTTCTTTCACTTTCAATCCTTAATTTTCCATTCCACCATCTATCTA
This sequence comes from Pinus albicaulis, assembly GCA_034641835.2. Lineage (NCBI taxonomy): Eukaryota > Viridiplantae > Streptophyta > Pinopsida > Pinales > Pinaceae > Pinus > Pinus albicaulis. The sequence continues at coordinate 1,282,213,215 of CM076574.1, read as the reverse complement.
AAAAGATCCTTTAGTGTAGATGACTTGCCCTTTGAAAGCCTTGGCTAGTTATTTGCATGTAATTACCTTTCATGACTCCATAGCCCAATGGATGGCACATTATGAACCTATCCCCTTTTGCTGAAGCATCCTGCTTCTCTTCTCCTTTCCTTCCATTACTTTCTCAGTTTATGATCTCATGACCCAACCCAGCAACCAACCAACCAAATCATTTTAAACCCCCTCTGTGCTTCATACCTAGCCTAATACCTCATTTTGAGCTCCAAAGATATACCATTATTTGTATTTATGGAGAGATCCCTCTCCGGGTCCAGGAGGGCTAGATCCTAGGGCCCCAAAGTGGTTCTGATGTTGTCTCATCTTTTGGTCTTGCCAATCTGGCCAAAACATGCGAAATCCAACAAATTCCATCCATTCTTCTTTGTAAGTTTCCTTCTCCTTGGATGGATCAAACTTCAGAGGATGTTCGAGAGCCTTCCCAACCCAATGCAGTTGTTGAGCCCCATGCCTTGCAACATAAATTCTCGTCCTAATGCCTCGTGTCACTACGCCAACTTGTCGCTGAGATCTACGAGGCTTGAATGCTATCATCCGTACATTTGGCCCCTTCTTCTCCTACCATTTGAATATTAGTTGTGGATAATATTTTAGTAGTATGATCTAGTGCCCTACAATAGGTACACATGTAGTAGGGGTTAGGGAAGTCCCACATAAACCGTCCCTGCTATCCAAAAATAAAGCATATAGTTGGTCCTCAACCTATTCCAAATCTTCCTATTCTTCTCACTGGTCCTCCAAGACCTATGGCCACCATTCCTTGTCCTTTACCAGGATTATTCTATGGACTTTATTGATTATACCTCGGTTGATCTAAACCTTATTTCATAGCTTCATTTCCCTCAGGTCGTTGTACCTAGAATGAATCAAAATTACACTCACATATTAAATTTAGTGCACAAAAATGGTGGATATCATGCCCCACTAACTTGAAAAAGTCACAAAATACATTGTGTTTAGATACATCATATTCTCGCATCATTGGGAAATTATGTGGGGTATGACCACACACACAGAAAAATTTGCACCACAATCCCCTACCCTACAAAAGAGAATAAGTTGTGCTTGTTACCATGTAATCAGTCATCAATTTTCACTCATTTCTGGGGTGACCTTCTATGTTGAAAATTTTATACCACACCTCCTCTTGTTTCTCTTTTCACGGTGTTATACACACACATTTCTTTCAAACAACGCAAGAAGCGCGTCAATCAGAGTCCGTATGAAAAATTTATGCGACTCTGAAGTTGAAATTCATGTTTTTGAACCTATAGTTCGAGAGGATGCCATGTTAGCCCCAATTATTCATGGAAAATGGGCTAGCCACATGATTATGATGTAAAAGAATCTAGAAGAGTCTATATTGTAACTCTAGTAAAGAGTCGATGTAGTCAAAATTAACCACTATTAGGCTATCAGGTTGTGTTATAAGTGGGCCACAAGGAGGAAGAGAAATTCTATTATTTTGAGAGAATTTTGTTCCATAGCTAAGCAAAGGTAGTAGGAGAGATAGGAGGTAGAGCACACATAAAGGATCTGTGCACTGTAGCATCCCACATGCCACAAACATTACTTCTTTGTACCTGCAACCATATTTCTAGACAAAGAGAGAGCGAAGCCACCTCACCTTCCATCTGGGTTTTCTCCTGAAAGGGTTTCCTAAAGAGCATAACTTATGTCTTATGTGTGTGTGAGATTATTTTTTTGTTCTCTACTTTTTTTGCATAATTTCCATTCACATGCATGCACTAATTACAATTAAATCTACAGATCTAGAATTTTAATAAAACTGTAATAGTTTAAAAATTTAGTATTTTAATATATTATTATAATATATTTGTGATGATATGTCTAGTGGATTATCCACGTCAGTTTAGGGATAAGTGGAGGAATCAACACGGGATCGTTTTTACTGGCGGGACCCAATTTGGAAAAACAGGGTCTGAAACCTTCTAGGAGCGTTTTGAGGCATCAAATGATGTTTTTTGGAGGTTAAAATTTTCTGCTTTAATTCTTCACCATTTCATGATATTCTACGCAAATATCTTTCCAACGGTGCAAGAAGTGCGTCAATCCCAGTCCACATGCAAAATTTATGCCACTCAGAAGTTGACCTTCTTGTTTTCACACCTATAGTTTGGGAGGATGCCGCGTCAGCCCCCATTATTCATGGAAAATGGTTTGTCCATGTGATAATGATGTAAAATACTCTAGAAGAGTCTATATTGTAACTCTAGTTAAGAGTTGATGTAGTCAAAATTAACCACTGGTAGGCTATCATGTTGTGTTATAACTGGGCCACAAAGAGGAAGAGGCATTCCATGCAGTATATACCACCTCTGCCCAGAATTCCTGCCCTAATATAGTGCCACTAAGCGTTCTTCTTGCCTTTTCCATCAACATCTTATTCATTCTTTCTGCAACTCCATTTTGCTGAGATGTGTATAGAGTAGTCTTCTGTCGTGTTATACCACACTTATAGAACTCTTCAAATTCCTTCTTGAAAAACTCTCCACCATTATCTGTCCTCAACCCCTTAATCTTATTATCTGTTTGATTTTCCACCAGAGCCTTGAATTCTTTAAACTTGTTAAAGAATTTAGATTTCTTCTTGAGGAAATACATCCATGTATTCCTTGAGAAGTCATATATAAATGAGACATAGTACACATACTTACCCATTGATGGAATTTACATAGGTCCAAACACATCACTATGCACACGCTCTAATATCCATTTCGACCTCTTAGCACCTAAGGGAAAAATCACCCAATTTGGCTTCCCATATACACAATGTTCACAGAAATAAAAATCCAGAGAGAAAGTAGACATACCTTCTACCATACCATTACCATGTAGTATTTGAAGGCCCTTCTCTCCAATATGTCCAAGCCTTTGATGCCATTGCATGGTCTTTCATATAGAGACCAATAGCTTTTTTGATCCACTTTCAAGAACCAGAGAACTATTGCACCCATCAATAACGATGCTAGCCAAAAGCTTGTATACATTTACAATTAAAACTCCTCGCATCAATACCATTTCTCCATAAACCATCTTGCAGATATCTTTCTCGAACATTGTTTTTACACCTGCATCATCCATCTTGCTTACAAAAATCATATTTCTGGCCAATGCAGGAATATGCAGAACACCAAGAAGTGTTATAATCCTTCCACCTTGAAATTTCAACTTAAATTTTCCACGTCCGATGATTCTGTCCTTCCTTTCATCCCTTAATAATAAATCACCACCATAATATTTCTCATACTCGTAGAACTACTCCCTATGGGGAGTGAAATGAAAGGATGCACATCCATCAATCAACCATGCCTCATGATCTACATGTGTACTTAAAGAAGAAGCCAAGTACACCTCCCCACCTTCATCTGAGGTGGTTTTATCCTTTGCAAAAGGAGCATCATCGCATCCCTTTCCTTTTTCAGGAGATTTATATCCACAATCCTTTTTTTAGTGCCCTTCCTTTCCATATTTCCACCATACCTTTACAGGTTTTACTAGAGATTTATATCTCCCTCTAGTTTTACATCTCCCACTTGAGGAATTATTTTCATTTCTGTTTTGGTATCTTCCTTGTACATATAAGGAATCTCCATTTTGGATCTCCATATTTTTCCGCCTCATCTCCTCCGACAACAAGGATGAGACTATTTTATCAAACTTCAAGGTAGTTGTATTGCTACCTATTGCAACAACCAAACTGTCCCACGAATTTGGTAGAGAAAAAAAAATGATGCACTTATCTTCGTAAGAAATTTTAATATCGACATATAAAAATTGGCTTACCGCAATAATAAAGGTGTTCAGATTCTCTATTACCGAGTCTCCATCCTTCATCCTTAGGTTTTACAATTTTTTCCTGTAGGAACAATTTGTTCACTAGAGACTTAGATTGGTATAAAGTCTCTAACTTGTCCCAAAAATCCTTCCTCGTAGCTTCCCCTGATACATTCAACAATACTCAATATGAGAGACATAATCGTATTGTGCTCTTCACCTTATGATATAACTCCACTCAATCTTCTATCGACATTCCTTTCTATGTCATGCCTAGATCTACAAAAATCTACTAATCTCGGTTCACCAACAGATCCTGCATATTCTTATCACTCAGAAAATATGAAATATCATTTGAAAAATTCCTAGAGGTTCATGTGTCAAAGGTAGGGTCATAGAATCCATTTTTCATTACTTAGTTAAGGAAAATTTTAAATTTTTCTTATTCTCTTATCCTAAAGTCCAAAACTCACCCTCATTCAAATCCTTTCATGTCACATCAGTCATTATTTTTTGAAAATTTTCATTTCCCATGTTTATAGCATCGAAAGAGTCATTTTATCCAAGAATCCTTACTTTCGCAGTGAAATACACTGAGAAAACATACTTTTCGCTCTGAAACTTCCAATACTTTCGTAGCGAAACTACCTAGAAATACACTAGGTACGCTATGAAAGTAAGGATTCCTATCTGTCTTGTCAAAACAAATGCTAGGTGTCAGTAAATGATTGAAAGGGATAGGGTAGATTCCATTCAAGTTAGTTAGGGTTAAGATCAAGGTACAATGGTCATGGATGAAGTCATTATCACCATTTTAAGCATGCATGAGTCATCATTATGCCATGAGTTGTCATGGAATTTCAAAATCTTTCCAAATTGAGTCATTTTTCATTCTCCATTCTCTATTTGCATGTTATTGAGCTATGGAGAATTATTTCACTGAGCCCAAGCCGTGGCTGGTATTTTCAAAGGTTTGCTGGTATCACTGATCAAGCGAGGCAGAGAAGACATTAAAGCACCATGGCTGCAAAGAGGAAGACCAACAAAGGTGGCCATTGTATTAGATATGAGCCATCAGACATGAATATGATAAATGAAGACCCAAACGCTGTAGAAGTTTTCAGAAGAACATGGTGTTTGCAGTTTTGTCAAAGATTGCAAGGATGCCATGTTCAGGTTTCTAAAGAATTTGACGTAAATTTCAATGGAACGACTACAAAAGTGGGAATGATGAATCTCGCTATAACACTAGAGACCATTGTAGCAACAATAGGGATTCCAAGAGGACAAGAAAGATGGTTCAAATGTTTCAAATTAAACATGGAGGAATGTAAATAATTTATCAAGCCAGAAAATAGTGAGCTTGGCCTTACAAATGCCATTCCAAGGAGCTGCATGAAAGAGAATTTCTCAAAGCTACTGCTTATCATTCAAAAATATTTCACTTGTGAAGGGAGATATCATAAAGTTTATTCTTACCACTTCAAGCTTCTTCTACATTTTTTTGATAAGATATCTCTTGATATACCTTTTTATTTACACAGAAGCTTAGCAAAAATGGCAGATAAAGTTCAAGCTAAATCTGAAGGAAGTGAAACCTCACTTTTTCATCATGGCTTAATAAAACTGCTGGTTTTAGATGAGTTACAAAGGCTAGGCAGAGACTTGTCTTCTTTTATGTTTGTTAGTGGTTTTGAAGTGGATACCATTACCCCTAAAAGAACTCCTAAACCTAGAGGTATATCATCACCTTTAGTGGCAGAAAAAAGTGAACCAATAGGGGTAGAGAAAAGTGAACCAATAGGCGCAGAGCAAAGTGAACCAGTAATCATGGAAATAGATTAGTTGCAAAAACTTGATACACCTAATGTTTCACCTTCAAAACAAAATTCAACAATGAGAAAACCTGCAAAACAAGAGCCAACTGCGAGTAAACATGGCAGAAAAAGGATTACAAGGAGCCAAACAATGGCTAAGGGAAATTTAGAAGACATACTACAAGCTATTGATATTGAAGAGACTCCTATAGTCCAGGCTGAGGATATAGATGAAGGAGGAAAGAAGATCAAGAAAGCTAAATAAGAAAACAAGTTAGAGTTTAAAGGTGAGGATGCAGGTTTTATGTTTCAGGCTAGGAAACCTATGACAAGACATTCTAGAAATTTTTTGGAAAGCAGTAAAGAAGTTCATCTAGCCACTGACACTGTCCAGCCACCGCAAAGCATTATTGACCTTTCATCTCCTGCAGAAGAAGATCTAGTCATCAAGCAAAGTAAAGGAAAGGATAAAATTATTGAAAAAATAGAGATTGAGGCCTTAAACGAAAAATTGAAGATAGAAAATCATGAAATAGCAGTCATGAAGAAAGAGGCAAGGAAGCATAATGTCCAAAAAGTGAAATTTGAGAAGATGAAAGAGATTTGGGAAAAAAAAGTTGATAGTGTATCAAAGACTTTAGATGATACACGAAAATTAATCAAATGGACTATGCCATTGAGGAAAGAAGTGAAGCATGTTAGAATAATGAACCTGCACTTGAAATATACTAGCATAAATCTGAAGGACCAAGTTAAAGACCTCCAAGAGCAGTTAGAATTGATCCATGAGGAGCTGGTGAAGAAGCGTTTAAATATGACTGTAGTTGAGGAAACCATAGCTCAACTCATCATTAATGAAGAAGAAACACCTCAAGGCTCTTAAGTTGAGTTTTTTTATCTGTTAAGAGGTTAAGGGCATGTTGAAAACCAAATTTGTACAGCTGGAAGGCACCTTTTTGAAACAAGGTAAAAACCTGGAAATTACACAGTTTTCCATAGTTTCGTAGCATTTCCTAGGCTTGAAGCCAGGAAAATGCTACGAAAATTTCTGTAGCTTTCTTTTGGCTTCCAAAACCACTTTTGGCATCTTTCAAGGAGAGGAAATGGTAGTGATGATGTGTCAGGTTATGATGAGCACCAAGCAAGAGCAAAGAAGCAGAAATTTTAATTACAGAGGTCATTTTTTGGATGCTACGAAAGCACGCTACGAAACTACCATGCTTTCGTAGCGAGCTGTTTTGAAGGTTTCTGAACAGGTTTAAGAGAATTTTTGGATAGGTGGAAATATTCAACAGGTCAAGGGACCTTTCCAGAAATCATCCATGACTTGAAGACCATGAAAGGGAGACAAAGTATCAGTTGAATACTTCATTGAAGATAGAGCCCTGTTTTCCTAAAAAATAAGGTTTGTTTCTATATATTGAGGAGGGTATTTAAAATGTCAAGTAGTGATGAGTTCTATGAAAGCCTATTCGAACATGTGAAGCATTAGTTGTCAAATATGTAACTATTTTTAAGAGATAAGGTAGTTGATTTAATAAGTAGCAGTTTGAGTCCTATTAGGAAAATGACCGTTTTATAGTGTAGCTTTCATTTTCTCTTTAAACCACATGTTTTCTTATTATGAAAGGTGTGATAGGAAGATTTTGATGAATCTAGCCAAGAGGCAGATCATATTTGATGTAAAAAGGTCTATTAAAGGGAAAATATTCAAAATTATAAAGGGTTGGATATTTTTTGCACTACTGCAATTTTATGCACTTTGACTGATATCAGTAATACAAAGGACTTTTTCTTCAAAGACCTGAGATTCTCATGGAGTTTTTAGTGTTTTTCTGAAATATATTTTTATGTGTACTAATTGCAGTGGCTTTCATATTTCTTAATTAGAATTCATATGTGTATTCTCTGACTTCATTTATTGATGAAATGGCTGTGTTATTCCATGTTCCATGTGTGATTTACGTTTTCTAAAAAATCTTACCTGCCTCAGCTTCCATTTCAAAAGACCTTACCATTGAAATTACTGATTTATTGACTCCATAAGCCCAATGGTTGCAGACCTGTACTCTTTTCAACCTACACACATCACAATAAAGTTATTTTTCAATAGAGTTAGCCATCTAGTTTCATCATTATCTAATATCATAAACCCTACCTGAGACAAACCTCTCAGACTGAAGAGGCTAAGCTTCAGTCACAAGATGGTTTGAAATAGTTGCATAGAGTTACCTGATTAGTAGCTAATCAAGTGAAATTTTGTGATAAAATTTTGGTGTGTATACCGGGAGTCTGAAGATTATACTTTCCCGAAATTTTGAAGTTGAACTTCTGAAGGTAGTAGGAGCTCAGAAAGCTGTTCGAGGCTGTATCTCCCTTGGTGATTCCATTCAAAATTCATATGATCAAAGGTGGCTCCGAGAAGGAGATACATGAGGAGTAATCCTGACCCAGATCCACTTACCATTGTGGACAATCCAAACACCATCTCTAGAGGAAGTCAAGGCATTTATACAATATTAGGTACTCCATTACACACAAAATCCTTGTCCTCTAAAGTTTTAAGAAGTCCTGAAGATAAAAAGTTTGATGATAAAATTCAGGAAGTCTTGTTTAGGTCTGAAAGTGAAAAGGAACTTACTGAAATTGTCTTAGACCTACATAAAAGAGGTATTGATACCTCAGCATTAGTAACTCAAAAAGATAAAGAAGAGTTTTAGGAAGCAGTCACTTCAGAGTTACTGTTAGAGAAAGAATCTTTGGATAGGTTGAAGGAACTAGACCCATTTGAAATTTTGTTAAGAGGTAAAATTGGTGTCCCTCTTCCTGATTGGTGTTCAATTGTGACTAGAAAACAAAGACCAAACAAACCTCCTCCTAACAATTCCTTTTACTCTACTGCTGCTGTCCATAAAACTACCACAATCCCAGTCATCATGGCTAGAAATGTGCCACCTCCACTTGCTGCTGCACCTGCTAGGTATGCCCCTCTTATTCTTCCAGCGATCCTAAATTCCCTTCCTAGCATATATTCTTCGAGAATCAAAAATTGGGGAAGTTATGAAGAGATTGTAACTGAAGAGCATGTAGATCAGTTCAATGAATTTATAGATAGGGAGGAGGTTGACCATGAGGATGTCAATATGAGATTGTTTGCTCAGAGCTTTACTGGTGAAGTTAGGAAGTGGTTCAAAGCCCTTTCTACAAGAAACCTACATAATTGGAATGAATTTGAAGATAGCTTCTTGAGGAAGTGGGGAAATAGAACCAACCCTGTATAATCCCTCACTGAGTATAATAGTTTGAATAGAGATGTTGAAGAAACTGTTCAAAACTTTCCAAAGAGGTTTAACAAAGTTTATGACTCCATCCCTTCCCATCTAAAGCCTCCACCAGCAGCAACTCAGTTGATATATGCTGAAGCCTTTGATTATGACTTTTCTATCCTGCTAAGAGAAAGAGAATCCCCTTCACTTTCTAAAATTCAAAATGATGCAGTGAAGGTGGATGTCAATATGATAGCAGCAAAAAATTCCAACATGGGAAATACTAAATTGAAAGAAGAAGATAAGCCTTCCACCTCAGATGACAAATTTGATTCCATGATGAAGATAATGGAAAAACTGATGGATAAGCTTTCCCTTGGGAATGTGATGCAGGAGCATTAGCTCCGAAAAACGCCTTATATTTTATCTAAGCTAGGGGGTTTCATGTTTTGAAGAAATGTAAATATTTTGAGTGATTAATTATATTTTAATTAATCATTTGTGAGAATTTGTAAATGTGAGAGAAATTAGTTTCTAGATTATTTAGAATTAATGATGGAGCCTAAGTTGGAATTAGTTTCTAAGTCTTAGGGATAAGAATCTATCTTTTAGGGATGTTGAGAGATTTAGGGATTTATTGAGATATTAAGGGGATTTAGCATTTAATTAGATCATTTTAAAAATTGTATAAATTCAGCAAAGCCTCAAATGCATGCAGAGAGATTGTGAGTGAGTGTGAGTAGAGAGTGAGAGGTTTTCTATTTGGATACCTCTGAGAAATTGGTAAGGGACACAGAACGGGAATATCTGGCCAACAAAAGTTTGTAAGTCATTGGTTTGTTTCAGATTATAAATACATTGATTGATTAAGAAACTATTTATTTGATTTCTGAAGTTCATGGTATTATTGAATTTATGAAGAAATGATCAATATATGTGTTGAATTCACATCGACTTGTGTGAGAATTGCTATGCATAACCATTGAATGTACAAGACATTAAATATCTGTGTAAAAGGGTTGTATTTTAATCCTCGGTTTGTATCGAACCTTGGTATAAGATTGTTCTTTTGGATTGGTTTGCTATTAATGTAAACTTCTGTCAAGAACCGCTGTGAATCCATGTCGATTTCATATTTTAAAACAAATTCAAATTGTAAGTTGAATGCTGATGGCGCTGCGTAATTGGTTCAATAGGCATTAAAGTAAATCGATAAAGCAACAGTAGATTGATATCAAACTGTTGGGTGAATATTGGCCTGTTTGATGAATTCATAATACACCAGACGGAGGAGACAGGGTTTCAAAGTTTGGGTTTTGTATCCTCCAGCGAATTTACAATTGCAATTGTATAAAAGGAATACATCAAATTCCTAAATCTGGCACAGTAATTAATTTATAAACAATGAAGGATTGTGATCTGAATGAAATCGCTGTGTTAAAAGCAGAGCTAGCGTTTGGAACTTGTATGGTGAAGAATTACAGGTTTAATCCATAGATATGGGATACGGAGAACGTTTCAGACATTTATATCAGATTTGATTATAGTATGTGTTGACATTTTTTGATAAATGCAGGGCAGAAGCAACGCAGAGAATGATGGAATAATGAACGGTAAAATGTTGAAGGGAAAACGTTCAAATTAGAACGTAGAAGCATCTGAAGAATCGATGGAAATCGAGTTGAATTATGGAGAGATCGATTAGCGCTGAAGAAATTTTAGACTGTGTCTATTCTGAGTTAATGAAACAGTAATCTCAGAAGTCGATTTTTGTTATAGCAAGACGTGGAGGAATTAATGTCTGAGCGAAGGGTTCTGAAGGACACGTTTTGGCTTAAATTAAATGTTTCGATGAATTGAAATCGATTCAAGCAATCGATCTGGAAGATTAATAAACCACATGAATGGTTCTGGAGATATGTTGATCAGTGATTGAATGCATAAAAGAATTTCTGGGTAAGTGAGGTTTTACTGGTTTTGAATTGCATTGCTATCAACGCAAATTTATGGCAAGATTTGTTGTAGGTTGTTTTTTATAAACCCAATTTTGAAAATGTCGAGCTGAACGTTGAACATGCTGTTTCAATACTCATTAAACAAGTTCGATGAAGAAATGTTAAGGGACATTGTTTCGCTGAAATACTATCACTTAAAGTATCTGGAGCTGTAATACGTGTTTGACAGAGAATACAACTGATGAAAATCGATCTAGAGGAGATGAAAGTGCTTGAAGCGAACATAGCAGAAGAATTATGAAGTTCTGGTCGAATTACATAGATTACAAGATCAGGCGCACTCCATCTTAACCACGAATGTGTGAGTTTGGATTCTTTGGGGCAAATTATGAATTTGCGGAGGTGTTTGTTGAGGTAAGCACCTTGTAGCGTATGGAGGTTTTATTGTTGAAATGAATGGATTGATCTCTTGCACAGTTGAATCAATTGTGATATGTGGAAATTGTTAAGTTCAGATATAATAAATATTTGCAATGATATTATGCAAACAGAATATTATATGGAATCCGATTTTATGAGGAGATTAATTCATATGTGGTCAAGATGAGACTTAAAGCATGGTTACATTGGTTTTTAAATATAGCCATATGTGAATATTTTGAATTGAATGGGAATTGAGAGACAATAAAATAATTTGATTATGGATTCAGATTTTTAAATCCTATGAGCTTCTGAAATTTGAAAAGTTGAGATTGCCAGATTGAGTTTATTGGGGAAATAGATGAGATGCATTCTTATATGCATGGTTATTGAAGATCCTGGGTATTGCAGGCCTTGCCTGCATCAATTTTGGTATCAGAGCAGGAATAGCTCTGTATTAGCTTTGTATGAAGGTTTCTTGAAAAGCGTTGAAGACTGAATTTGAATTTATATCAAATCATGTGTGAAGAGATGTGTATGTAGAAAGGGAGATCGTACCCTAACCGATAGTCGTACAACCGTAGCATACTTTGAGAATGGAGAAGAACAATTAAGTTTCAGAGGCAGAAATGTTAATACAAGAGATTGGTGAGGATAGTAAAAGAACCACAACGATGTTGGGCAAATGGAATTACCGTCGTGGGCAGTATTGTGTTTGGTTAATGGATTTGAGTTTCAACGACAAGAACAGATTATGATTGATGGTCATGTTAATGAAGAAACTTCAACAAAGAAAGAATTATCACGATACCGAAGTTTACGTATAAATCCAGAAGATTGAAGAGAGGATTTATTTTAAAATCAATGGCGTAGCGAACATTAAGAAATTGTGTAGAGGAAGTATAAATATTTGGTCAAACAGACGTGGTGGTGAGTGATGAGATTCGCGGTAATGAAGTGCAGAATGGAAGGACAAGATCAGACGAGATCTTGAAGGTAAGATGATATGGTTTTATTTGGATTTTAAGAATAGAATATTGTAGTCTTTGCATTGAAGTATTATTGCAACTCCCAAAAGGCAGTGTGGTTAGAATTGCTAACAGATAAAGGAAGCCAGTGAAAGTTTCTAAGTGAAAATATAGATGTGGTAGAACCTTGAGGAATTCCAATAGAGATTCGATAAGGATGACAGTTGCGTTCTTTTAGGATACAGATGAGTTGAAGCCAGAAAGAGCAAAGAGAAGTGCTCAAAGGAGGTTCCAGAGGTAGAGAACTAATTTCTTGCCGAAAGACTAAGTGAGGAGAGCTTGGTGAGGTAAGTGGCGGCAGGACAGGACTTGCTGGTGTAGAGGCTTTAGTGCAACTCATAGTAGAGTGAGTAAGGAACTCATAGAGATGGAGAGGATGATGACTAATGACAGTCGTAACAGAGGTTCTGAAATATACCACAGCAGAGGACAAAAGGAGAAGGATGTCAAGGAAAATGGAATACAGAGACAGTTAAGCAAAGAGGAATATGAGCGGGAGAAGGTTGAGATAGTAGTTCAGCTTGAGGTGTTAATGGAGATGTTGCAAAGAAATGAAGTAGACCAAAAACATGGTTATGTCATGAGAAAGAAGGTGAAGTGGCAGAGGCTACAAGAGAAGAGGAATCATCAGGTGAATATGCAGTTGATGAAGGAACTAAGGGAACTTGAACAGGTTATAGATGCCAAACAAAGGATAGAGAAGCTCGAAAGAATTGAGCTACAGCAAAAGGAAGATGCTGAAGAAGATGTTGAAGTTTCGATATGTGAACCAGAAAGTGGACCATTACTTTTTGAAAGTGATGAAAAGCTAGAGGAGTTGAATCATATGAATGATTCAAAGCAGCCGGAAGACTTGAGGACTGAAGCATTAAATAAGACCATAGGGTCTTGTGATTTTAAAACTAATGATTTTTGTATGATTGCAGGTTTGGAAGAAGATAGACAGTCTTTTAAAACTGTCAAAGATGTGAAAGAGTACCTTCCAGAAGATGAAATTTTTGAAGCAGAATATGATAAAGAGACTGGGAAAGAATCAGTTCACTACAATGGACAAATGCTGGAAGACATCATTGAAATAGATGATGAGAAGGGGAGACTAGCTAACAGTCTCAAAAGTTCTTTGAGTTTGGATCAACATACTGATATGCTGACAGAAAAAGAGAAATCAATGCAACATACTGAAGTGTTGCTAAAGGGAAAAGAGGTACAAAGGCCTTATATTTTTTATTATAATGATTGTCTTATAAATGAAGATGTTGTTGTAGACGCTGGAACATATTTGGCACAGGTGGATAGCCAAATGGAAGAAGGAGAGGAAGAACATCTACCTAGGAGGAGTAAGGATAGATCAATAAGAAGGATGACAAAGCAATGGTTGCAACACAATCAAGAAGAAATTGGGATGATGTTGAAACAAGAGAAAGAAATTTTTCTAAAAGACAATGCAAATAGCATATAAAAGGCAACAAAGAAAAGAAGGATGAAAAGAAGCGATCAAAACAAGGTGAAGAACAAGCAAGAATGAGAGTTCAAAGAATCAAGAGATGGAAACAATTTTCACAGTATGTGAGATATAACGGGATAAGAGAAATTGAGTTGATAAGGAGGTTAATGATAAAAATGTCTCGCAGGGGAAAGACCCAGCGTACTTGAAGGTGATATGTATACTACAACACAAAATATGGAAACTCGGAGTGACAACAAAGAGCAATCCTGGTTAAAAGCACCGATAAGCAAGGAAAGATTACAAAATAAGATTTGGGATCCAGGAGGAAATAATTATCCAGACTTATGACCAGGTGGTCATGAATTTTCTTACATGGGAAGTCTGATGCAGGAGCATTAGCTCCGAAAAACGCCTTATATTTTATCTAAGCTAGGGGGTTTCATGTTTTGAAGAAATTTAAATATTTTGAGTGATTAATTATATTTTAATTAATCATTTGTGAGAATTTGTAAATGTGAGAGAAATTAGTTTCTAGATTATTTAGAATTAATGATGGAGCCTAAGTTGGAATTAGTTTCTAAGTCTTAGGGATAAGAATCTATCTTTTAGGGATGTTGAGAGATTTAGGGATTTATTGAGATATTAAGGGGATTTAGCATTTAATTAGATCATTTTAAAAATTGTATAAATTCAGCAAAGCCTCAAATGCATGCAGAGAGATTGTGAGTGAGTGTGAGTAGAGAGTGAGAGGTTTTCTATTTGGATACCTCTGAGAAATTGGTAAGGGACACAGAACGGGAATATCTGGCCAACAAAAGTTTGTAAGTCATTGGTTTGTTTCAGATTATAAATACATTGATTGATTAAGAAACTATTTATTTGATTTCTGAAGTTCATGGTATTATTGAATTTATGAAGAAATGATCAATATATGTGTTGAATTCACATCGACTTGTGTGAGAATTGCTATGCATAACCATTGAATGTACAAGACATTAAATATCTGTGTAAAAGGGTTGTATTTTAATCCTCGGTTTGTATCGAACCTTGGTATAAGATTGTTCTTTTGGATTGGTTTGCTATTAATGTAAACTTCTGTCAAGAACCGCTGTGAATCCATGTCGATTTCATATTTTAAAACAAATTCAAATTGTAAGTTGAATGCTGATGGCGCTGCGTAATTGGTTCAATAGGCATTAAAGTAAATCGATAAAGCAACAGTAGATTGATATCAAACTGTTGGGTGAATATTGGCCTGTTTGATGAATTCATAATACACCAGACGGAGGAGACAGGGTTTCAAAGTTTGGGTTTTGTATCCTCCAGCGAATTTACAATTGCAATTGTATAAAAGGAATACATCAAATTCCTAAATCTGGCACAGTAATTAATTTATAAACAATGAAGGATTGTGATCTGAATGAAATCGCTGTGTTAAAAGCAGAGCTAGCGTTTGGAACTTGTATGGTGAAGAATTACAGGTTTAATCCATAGATATGGGATACGGAGAACGTTTCAGACATTTATATCAGATTTGATTATAGTATGTGTTGACATTTTTTGATAAATGCAGGGCAGAAGCAACGCAGAGAATGATGGAATAATGAACGGTAAAATGTTGAAGGGAAAACGTTCAAATTAGAACGTAGAAGCATCTGAAGAATCGATGGAAATCGAGTTGAATTATGGAGAGATCGATTAGCGCTGAAGAAATTTTAGACTGTGTCTATTCTGAGTTAATGAAACAGTAATCTCAGAAGTCGATTTTTGTTATAGCAAGACGTGGAGGAATTAATGTCTGAGCGAAGGGTTCTGAAGGACACGTTTTGGCTTAAATTAAATGTTTCGATGAATTGAAATCGATTCAAGCAATCGATCTGGAAGATTAATAAACCACATGAATGGTTCTGGAGATATGTTGATCAGTGATTGAATGCATAAAAGAATTTCTAGGTAAGTGAAGTTTTACTGGTTTTGAATTGCATTGCTATCAACGCAAATTTATGGCAAGATTTGTTGTAGGTTGTTTTTTATAAACCCAATGTTGAAAATGTCGAGCTGAACGTTGAACATGCTGTTTCAATACTCATTAAACAAGTTCGATGAAGAAATGTTAAGGGACATTGTTTCGCTGAAATACTATCACTTAAAGTATCTGGAGCTGTAATACGTGTTTGACAGAGAATACAACTGATGAAAATCGATCTAGAGGAGATGAAAGTGCTTGAAGCGAACATAGCAGAAGAATTATGAAGTTCTGGTCGAATTACATAGATTACAAGATCAGGCGCACTCCATCTTAACCACGAATGTGTGAGTTTGGATTCTTTGGGGCAAATTATGAATTTGCGGAGGTGTTTGTTGAGGTAAGCACCTTGTAGCGTATGGAGGTTTTATTGTTGAAATGAATGGATTGATCTCTTGCACAGTTGAATCAATTGTGATATGTGGAAATTGTTAAGTTCAGATATAATAAATATTTGCAATGATATTATGCAAACAGAATATTATATGGAATCCGATTTTATGAGGAGATTAATTCATATGTGGTCAAGATGAGACTTAAAGCATGGTTACATTGGTTTTTAAATATAGCCATATGTGAATATTTTGAATTGAATGGGAATTGAGAGACAATAAAATAATTTGATTATGGATTCAGATTTTTAAATCCTATGAGCTTCTGAAATTTGAAAAGTTGAGATTGCCAGATTGAGTTTATTGGGGAAATAGATGAGATGCATTCTTATATGCATGGTTATTGAAGATCCTGGGTATTGCAGGCCTTGCCTGCATCAATTTTGGTATCAGAGCAGGAATAGCTCTGTATTAGCTTTGTATGAAGGTTTCTTGAAAAGCGTTGAAGACTGAATTTGAATTTATATCAAATCATGTGTGAAGAGATGTGTATGCAGGTAAAGGAGATCAGATTCTAATCTGACAGTCAAGCAACCAGAGTACAGCTGGGAGAATGGAGAAGAACGATTAAGTTCTTAGAGGCAGGTAAAGCAGAATTAAGCAGAGATTGCAGAGACAGAAAGAATCCACAGCGATGTTGGGAAATGGAAATTCACTTGGGTCGTGCAGGTATTGTGTTTGGTTAATTTTGATTTGAGTTTCACTGACAAGAAATAGATTGAGGATTGATGGTTGCAGCAATGAAGAAACTCAACAAAGAAGGAATTATTGCTGACAGCTGAAGTTTGCCAGATAAAGCCAGAAGATTGGAAGAGAGGATCAGATTTTAAAATCTGATTGACAGTAGTTGAATATTAAGAAATTGTGCAGAGGAAGCATAAAGATTTGCTGAAACAGATTTGCAGGAGTGATGAGATTCTGAAGGTAATTGAAGTGCAGGTGAATGGAAGGACAAGATCAGACGAGATCTTGGAGGTAAGATGATATAGTTTTATTTGGATATTGTAGTCTTTGCATTGAAGTATTATTGCAACTCCCAAAAGGCAATGTGATTAGAATTGCTAACAGATAAAGGAAGCTGGTGAAAGTTTCTAAGTGAAAACATAGATGTGGCAGAACCTTGGGGAATTCCAATAGAGATTGGAAAAGGAGAACAGTTTTGTTCTTAGAACATGCAGATGAGTTGAAGCCCAGGAAGAGCAAAGAGAAGTTCTCAAAGGAGGTTCCGTAGATAGAGAACCAATTGCTTGCCAAAAGACTGAGTGAGGAGAGCTTGGTGAGGTAAGTGGCGGCAGGACATGACTTGCTGCTGAAGAGGCTTTAGTGCAACTCATAGTAAAGTGAGTGAGGAACTCATAGAGATGGAAAGGATGATGACTAGTGACAGTCGTAACAGAGGTTCTGAAATAAACCACAGCAGAGGACAAAAGGAGAAGGATGCCAAGGCAATTGGCATACAGAGATAGTTAAGCAAAGAGGAATATGAGAGGGAGAAGGCTGAGATAGCAGTTCAGTTTGAGGTGTTAATGGAGATGTTGCAAAGAAATGAGGTAAACCATAAGCATGGTTATGTCATGAGAAAGAAGCTGAAGTGGCAAAGGCTACAAGAGAAGAGGAATCATCAGGTGAATATGCAGTTGATAAAGGAACTAAGGAAACTTGAACAGGTTATTGATGCCAAACAGAGGATAGATAAGCTCGAAAGAATTGAGCTACAGCAAAAGGAATATGCTGAAGAAGATGTTGAAGTTTCGATATGTTACCCAGAAAGTGGACCATTACTTTTTGAAAGTGATGAAGAGCTAGAAGAGTTGAATCATATGAATGATTCGAAGCAGCCCGAGGACTTGATGACTGAAGCATCAAATAAGACCGTAAGGTCTTGTGATTTTAAAACTAATAATTTGTGTGTGATTGCAGGTTTGGAGGAAGATAGACAGTCTTTTAAAGCTGTCAAAGATGTGAAAGAGTACCTTCCAGAAGATGAAAGTTTTGAAGCAGAATATGATAAAGAGGCTGGGAAAGAATCAATTCACTACAATGGACAAATGCTGGAAAACATCATTGAAATAGATGATGAGAAGGGGAGACTAGCTGACAGTCTCAAGAGTTCTTTGAGTTTGGATCAGCATACTGATATGCTGACAGAAGAAGAGAAATCAACGCAACATACTGAAGTGTTGCTAAAGGGAAAAGAGGTACAGAGGCCTTATTTTTTTTATAATGATTGTCTTATGATTGAAGATGTTTTTGCAGACGCTGGAACATATTTGGCACAGGTGGATAGCCAAATGGAAGAAGGAGAGGAAGAACATCTACTGAAGGATGTTAAGGATAGATTGCTGAAGAAGGATGACAAAGCAGTTGTCATAAATAATAATCAAGAAGAAATTGACAGATGCAGAAAATAGAGGCAAGAAATTGTTCTAAAAGACAATGCAGCAGCAGCAGAAAAGGTGCAAAACAACAGTAAGGATGAAAAGGAAGCGATCAAAACAAGTGAAGAACAAGCAAGAATGAGAGTTCAGCAATCAAGAGATGGAAACAATCAGCAGACAGAGGATATACTGGACAGAGAAATTGAGTTGATAAGGAGGTTAATGATAAAAATGTCTCAGAGAAAGACTGTAGTAGACTTGGAAGGAAGAGCAAGTGGAGCACTAAAACACAAAATATGTAAACCTGGAGGACAACAGCAGATAACAATAGAAGTAAAGAAATTGACAGCAAGGAAAGATTACAAAATAAGATTTGGGATCCAGGAGGAAATAATTATCCAGACTTATGACCAGGTGGTCATGAATTTTCTTACATGGGAAGTCTGATGCAGGAGCATTAGCTCCGAAAAACGCCTTATATTTTATCTAAGCTAGGGGGTTTCATGTTTTGAAGAAATTTAAATATTTTGAGTGATTAATTATATTTTAATTAATCATTTGTGAGAATTTGTAAATGTGAGAGAAATTAGTTTCTAGATTATTTAGAATTAATGATGGAGCCTAAGTTGGAATTAGTTTCTAAGTCTTAGGGATAAGAATCTATCTTTTAGGGATGTTGAGAGATTTAGGGATTTATTGAGATATTAAGGGGATTGAGCATTTAATTAGATCATTTTAAAAATTGTATAAATTCAGCAAAGCCTCAAAGGCATGCAGAGAGATTGTGAGTGAGTGTGAGTAGAGAGTGAGAGGTTTTCTATTTGGATACCTCTGAGAAATTGGTAAGGGCCACAGAACGGGAATATATGGCCAACAAAAGTTTGTAAGTCATTGGTTTGTTTCAGATTATACATACATTGATTGATTGAGAAACTGTTTATTTGATTTCTGAAGTTCATGGTATTATTGAATTTATGAAGAAATGATCAATATATGTGTTGAATTCACATCGACTTGTGTGAGAATTGCTATGCATAACCATTGAATGTACAAGACATTAAATCTCTGCGTAAAAGGGTTGTATTTTAATCCTCGGTTTGTATCGAACCTTGGTATAAGATTGTTCTTTTGGATTGGTTTGCTATTAATGTAAACTTCTGTCAAGAACCGCTGTGAATCCATGTCGATTTCATATTTTAAAACAAATTCAAATTGTAAGTTGAATGCTGATGGCGCTGCATAAATTGGTTCAATAGGAATTAAAGTAAATCGATAAAGCAACAGTAGATTGATATCAAACTGTTGGGTGAATATTGGCCTGTTTGATGAATTCATAATACACCAGACGGAGGAGACAGGGTTTCAAAGTTTGGGTTTTGTATCCTCCAGCGAATTTACAATTGCAATTGTATAAAAGGAATACATCAAATTCCTAAATCTGGCACAGTAATTAATTTATAAGCAACGAAGGATTGTGATCTGAATGAAATCGCTGTGTTAAAAGCAGAGCTAGCGTTTGGAACTTGTATGGTGAAGAATTACAGGTTTAATCCACAGATATGGGATACGGAGAATGTTTCAAACATTTATATCAGATTTGATTATAGTATGTGTTGACATTTTTTGATAAATGCAGGGTAGAAGTAACGCAGAGAATGATGGAATACTGATCGGTAAAATGTTGAAGGGAAAACGTTCAAATTAGAACGTAGAAGCATCTGAAGAATCGATGGAAATCGAGTTGAATTGTGGAGAGATCGATTAGTGCTGAAGAAATTTTAGACTGTGTCTATTCTGAGTTAATGAAACAGTAATCTCAGAAGTCGATTTTTGTTATAGCAAGACGTGGAGGAATTAATGTCTGAGCGAAGGGTTCTGAAGGACACGTTTTGGCTTAAATTAAATGTTTCGATGAATTGAAATCGATTCAAGCAATCGATCTGGAAGATTAATAAACCACATGAATGGTTTTGGAGATATGTTGATCAGTGATTGAATGCATAAAAGAATTTCTGGGTAAGTGAAGTTTTACTGGTTTTGAATTGCATTGCTATCAATGCAAATTTATGGCAAGATTTGTTGTAGGTTGTTTTTTATAAACCCAATTTTGAAAATGTTGAGCTGAACGTTGAACATGCTGTTTCAATACTCATTAATGAAGTTCGATGAAGAAATGTTAAGGGACATCGTTTTGCTGAAATACTATCACTTAAAGTATCTGGAGTTGTAATACGTGTTTGACAGAGAATACAACTGATGAAAATCGATCTAGAGGAGATGAAAGTGCTTGAAGCAGACATAGCAGAAGAATTATGAAGTTCTGGTCGAATTACAGAGATTACAAGATCAGGCGCACTCCATCTTAACCACGAATGTGTGAGTTTGGATTCTTTGGGGCAAATTATGAATTTGTGGAGGTGTTTGTTGAGGTAAGCACCTTGTAGCGTATGGAGGTTTTATTGTTGAAATGAATGGATTGATCTCTTGCACAGTTGAATCAATTGTGATATGTGGAAATTGTTAAGTGCAGATATAATAAATATTTGCAATGATATTATGCAAACAGAATATTATATGGAATCCGATTTTATGAGGAGATTAATTCATATGTGGTCAAGATGAGACTTAAAGCATGGTTACATTGGTTTTTAAATATAGCCATATGTGAATATTTTGAATTGAATGGGAATTGAGAGACAATAAAATAATTTGATTATGGATTCAGATTTTTAAATCCTATGAGCTTCTGAAATTTGAAAAGTTGAGATTGCCAGATTGAGTTTATTGGGGAAATAGATGAGATGCATTCTTATATGCATGGTTATTGAAGATCCTGGGTATTGCAGGCCTTGCCTGCATCAGAATGCCTCTGCTCCTCCTGCACAACATGAACCTCAATTTAGAAATCCTTAGTTCATAAGATCTCAAAACCAGCAGAGGCCAAGGGAAAACAAAAGCCAGCCACCTGACCCTCAAGTAAGGCCTCCTTTTCAGCAAAACTTAGTTGATGAAGAAGATTAGCCTGAAATACAAGAAGACTTAATTCATTTCTTAGATGAAAACATGTTAGGGATGGTTTTAGCTAAGGAGGAAAATGATGAGTTAGGTCATGAATTAAACAAGGGTGAGGAACCATCTGATTATCTTAAAGGGTGTCAACATGGAATCTTTGAGATGCAAAAATATTACAACCTTAGAAATAGAAATGTGCCAACTACTGCAAAAAAAACATAGCCCAAGAAAGATGCCCCCAAGGCTGCTGAGGTTAGGAAAGATACACCACCTCCTCCTCCTGCTAAAGAGACTAAAAAACATGCTTCTGTTTTCAGTTTAGAGAGTGAGATCTCTAATATCAAAATCCTAGTACCTTTTGGAGAAATTCTTAAGGTGAATGAATATAGAAGTAAGGTTGTAAAAATGCTGAATTACCAACCAGGAGCTGCTGATATCCTAAATGTTCAAGAAGATCATCCAACCATATACTTGGGTCCAATATTAGAGGATGAGCAGAACGAAGAGGTGCCTCCTTTTTATGTTAGCCTTAGTATTCATGACATGAGATTGCATAATGCCGTGTTGGATTCAAGGGCTTCTCATAATCTTATGCCCAAAGTAATCATGGAAAGGATGCGATTGGAAATTACTAAACCATATAAGGATTTGTTTTCCTTTGATTCTGTTAGGGTCCCATGATTTGGAAGATTGGTATACCAAATGACAGGGTAACATGGAACCAGTCTTTGGAGTCCTAAGACGTAGCCTTCCTGGATTCAGAGAGGGATCTCTCTATTGTGTGCAAAGGATGTGTTCTTTTTGCTTTAGGGTTTTGATTTTAGGCTAGTTGTTAAGTGTAGGGTTTTGTTGATTGTTTTGGTTGGGTGAGATGAACTAGTAGAATAGGTGGAGTGAGAGGTCTTTAAATCATTGGGCTATGGAGTCAATAAAAGTCAAGGGTGTCTCAATAATGAATAAGAGTGCAGTGCAAGGCCAATATAGCAAGGCTAATGGATCCTTTAAGTTTATGAGTGAAGTGGGATGGAAATCAAGTTTGTGAATAAGGTAGGGAAAAGGGAAATCAAGAATCCTTTGTCAAATACCTATGAAAAAGGAGGTCTTAAATATGATTAGCACAAGATACTAAGCAAGAGCTAGGGAAAGCCATTTACTATATGATAATATTTTAAACCAATAAATATCCAAGATAAAGATGTTAGTGAAATATATAGAGCATAAGAGCTTCTAACTTCAATAAATTCACCTCTAGGCTTTGGGAAAACATATAAGATAACACAAATAACTCAATTTATGAAGAGGGAACTCCTAAACACCATAAATCAGGCTATAAAGAATGCTGAAACAAATTGGTAGACATGGACAAAGGGCAAGATCGAACGAGACCTCTTTGACTTAACCTAGCAAACAATATTCCAAAGAGAGGTTTCAAGATGAACTTTGGATAGCTTCAAGTAAGTAGGGCATGCCGTGAATCATACTTGTAAACTAGCATACTAATCCATATATGAAACAAAACAAGTTTAGGTGGAACTAAGGAGCAATCAAGGATTCCTTAAGATGACCAAACAGAATAAAAAATCAAAGCTATAACAAACAGGAGGACTGAGGTGCCTCAAAGAGCATGTCTCAACCTATACTTTTCTGATTTATAGCAACCAAGAAGGATGAAACATAATTATAACAAGGAAATATAAACAAATTAAGAAGACATCACCATTCACCAAGCTAAGGAATCTTGCAAACAAGCTTCTCCATCATCAATCCAAGCAAGCCATTCATCAACTTCACAAAACCAATTTCTTCTCCAAGCTCATAGAAACCATGTATTTCTCTCCAAGTTCATCAAAATCAAACATTTACAATGAAGCCCTCATGCTCTATTTATCTTATCAAGAGAGGGAAAAAACCCTAAATATGGTAGGAAAATGTCAAATTCATCCATAAATGTCATTTATGGCCAAGAGACCATGCAAGGCCCAAGGCACATAATATCCTAAGAAATAAATGCCATAATAACTATTTGCAACTAATTCTAGAGTGTTTTGCCTCAAAAAACTCAAAAATATCATTTTGCAATAAATGAGTGTGTTTTGTTAACTTTTGGTCCAAAACACAGTTCATCAGAAAATAGGGTCTTTTGTGACTAAGTTTTGGATGCCTTCTCGATGTCGGATTTTTCTCCGTGATGGTTCGTTGGAAATCTTGATGAGTCTAATTTATAGAAATACTTGATTTTTCCTAAATGGGTGCCATTGGCCTGTCCAAAAATCCATTCTCCCAACACTGCTCTGTGCGCAGCACCTTGCCTCAAAATGAGGCAGAATGGTCAAAATTTAGATGCTTTTTGACATTTTGGGGGGTCAAAACTGCTCCAAATGATCTGAAATTTTGTGAGAAGACTGTCGACGATGAGAGGAATTGAAAAATTTCAAGTTTTCAAGCTGAGGATGCACCATGTGTTTGCGTAGTGCCAAGGGTGCTGCGCACAGAGGCCTCAAAATTTCAAAAACACAAAATCTTGTTCAATTTTTCCCAAAATTGGTGGAGTGGTCCCTCAAGAGGTCTTTGACACCTGTTGAGAAGCCTCATTGAAAAATCCAAGGCTATCATACTTTTTTTTCTCTTTTAGGTTTTTTATCTCCATGAGGGCCTCCTTCAGTTTGGCACAAGCAAGCTTTTTTTTCTTTGCATAGTGCTTGGTCATTTTCTTCTGGAGAGCAAGACCTCTTTTCACCTTCTTGAAGAGCTTGTGCTCATTCTTGTAACATAAAATTACACGTTGTGCCATCTCGAAATCTCTTTCCCACTCCTTAAGTTGTGCATCTTTGGTTAGGAGTTGCAATATGGTGGTCATCTCCTTGTCCTCATTGTCATTGTCTAGATCAATGAATTAAAGCTCTTGAGTAGCTTTCTTGATTCTCTTACTTCTCCTCACCTTTACCTACTGCTCACCCTTTTCCATATTTTCCTTTCCCTTATACAATGGTTTGATAGCTGGAGAAGAGATTGCCCTTTTCCTTTTTGAGGTAGCAAACACATCTCTCTTCCCTCTGTGGTATGTGCATGTGAGAGGAGTAATGATGGTTTTCGTAGTGTCCTTATCTTGGCTGTGACCGTTGGTGTTGTCATCAACTCCTTTATCTTTACTTTTTTCTCTATCAATCACCTCATGTTTTGTTTGATAACTGCTGTCCTGACCTTTAGCATCATCATCATCTTCAATTTCCTCACTGCCTTCTATACTGCCACATTGGCCTTTAATTTGGTCAACAACTTCTTCACTTGTCTCACTTTGACCTTGTTCCTCATTAGTGTCCTCTTCTTCATCATTCCCTGAATTTTCAGTTTCATTATCATTGTCATTAAGAGACTGATTAGTGTCATGACAGTCATGACAACTTTCATGACTGTCATGAATATCTCTTTTTCTGTCCTTTTCCTCACTGACTATCCTATCAGTGACATTCTCTTTATCACTGTCTCCTTCATCAAATTCTGTTTGTGCCTCATTGTTTTCTTATTCTTGATCTTCTATTTCTTCATTATCACCTTATTTTTCTTCATGTTCATTATCTTCATCCATATTGTCACCATTTTCACTATGACTGGGCTCATTGTCATGCTCATGCACATTTTCCTCTTGATTGTCATGTTCAATTTCTTGTTGACTGTCACCCTCATCATTGTCTTCACTATCTTCTAGGTCCTCATCTTATTCATCAGCACCACCTTTTTCTATACTTG
The DNA here is from genome assembly GCA_034641835.2 of Pinus albicaulis. Taxonomy (NCBI): domain Eukaryota; kingdom Viridiplantae; phylum Streptophyta; class Pinopsida; order Pinales; family Pinaceae; genus Pinus; species Pinus albicaulis. The sequence goes on along the minus strand of CM076574.1, from coordinate 1,282,187,872 downwards.
GGAGTGATTCATTAGTATCATTACCATCACTGCCTTCCTCCAAGTGCTCACTGTTTTTGTCTTCATGACTGCCATGTTCAAATCCCTCTTCCTTGTCATCATTATCCTCCTGCTCTTCCTCATTAAAATCTGTGTCTGCCCCATTGTTTTGATCATTCCCACCATCATCTTCTTATTCATCATTGCTACTGTCACCCCCTTGTCCATCATTACCACTGTCATCCTCTTGTTCCTCATTAAACTCTATCTTTTCCCTATTGATTTCTTCATCTCCATTGTCATCTGCTTGTTCCTCATTATCACTGTCATCATATTCATTTTATATATTAGGAAAAGAAGAAAGAGGTAAGTTTCCTTGTGGAGAAGGCATAGGTGGAGGTGATGGATCATGATCCCTGGGGGGTGATGGAGGAGTGGAGGTAAGTGAGTGTGAAGTGGAAGGAAAATTTTGCTGAATGAAGGCTTGGGGATTTGCAAATCCATCATGTGAGATAAACAATTCCCAAGGAATTCCCTGCTGCTCCAGCTGGTGTAAAACAATCATCTTAACCAAAGAGTGGTGAAAAAGGCTTTACATTTGGTGGGCATAACTCCTTTTCTTGACCACTGAAGCCATTTTTTCAATGCTTCGGTAGAGATAGTATAGTAGGTTTAGCAATTTAACCCTGGTGAAGTGCATTAGCAGCCTTATGTGATATGCATAAATACTGGAGTACCTCCTGTTGACCATATCAGCCCCTCCATTCAAATTTTCGGCCAATATTCCCATTTGAATCCTTTTAAATCCTCTTATGTGGCCTAAGACCTTCGTTTCCTGCCTACCGTTGCCACCTTTCATTCCTAAAACCGTATTCAAAATGGCCAAAAACCCATATTCAGAAATATATCGGTCCTAGCTCCCTCTGGCCTCAGACCCCTTCGCTTTGTTCTCCACGTAACGCAGGAGCTAGCCCATGAGCCAAAACCTGAAGTGCTTACCATATATTGCCATTGGGCACAATCCCAGTTGTCCGATCGAACACAAATCAATGCACCATAGTGCACTACCTTTGTGGACCTCGCGTTGCGCATCGATTCCAAAACCAGCCTGTTTATTCCGCACCACCTTTGCTGGGCAGGCGGTATTTCGCAAATCACAGCGATTCCATACGTTGCCTGCCATGCGTCCCAGGCCACTGTTCCAAAACCGCTCCATTTCGCGTGTTATCCTTCGGTCGTAGACGCGCAGCGAAATTGACGTGAGCCGTTAGATTTGTGAGTCTTCATCCGACGGCTATCATCCTTCGGAGATGCGCAGAGTTTAGTCCCCATATAAATCGTCCTGGGCGCGCCAACTCATTGCTTTCCCATGCATTCCCAGCCATTGATCTGGTTTCAAGATCGTATGGCCCAGAATTGTTCACACATCCTGTTGATTGACCAAGTCCGCCTCCACGTCTTCCCTCCTGCTTGGATTTTCGTATGCCCACGTGTCATTTGTGTTTTCCCCCACCATCCATATACTCCGTTTACGTGTCATATTACAGTGTTTATGTTACGTATCTCCGCCTCATGCATTCATTGTCGCCCCACTGTATTTTTCATTGCCACCCTTCATTCCTCTGTCACCCTGCATCTCCTCATCGTTTCACTCAGTCCACATCACCATTCCGTGGTCACTGCCGCATCCATTACCCCTGTGTCCAGTTTTATTTAACATGTTTGTGGGTTTTGCAGGTTGCAACGACGAGGAAATGGCCATTACTCACGACCACCATTACAGAAGCCGAGAACGTGTGATAGGACCATGTTTCAGGCGAAAAATTTATGAAAAAAGATCCGTGAGCTGCTATGATATGACCACCATTAAAGAAAGCAAGGATTTAAATCTATTAAACCCTCCAGGATCATTCAAATGTGCAGGTTGCGCAGATGAAGAATTAATGGCACAGATAGAGAATATCAGTGAAGATCTGGGGATTAAAGAAATGCATTTAAGGACTTGGGGCTTTTACATAACCTTTTGGAGGCAAAGTACCAGATCGAAGGCCCTGTAGATCACTAGAAATATCTTTTCATAGAAAACAATGCCCTAAAGGTTTATTTCAGCCGAATTTTCCTCAGGAAGGTACAAGAATGTTACATATTTTATTCTTCATGTCTTATCCCTGGAGAAATTTGCACCTATAGCATTTACTTCATGGAGCCGGCCTCAGAGTACCTATAGCACAACATATTAATTAAGCAACATAGGTGCGAATGTTTCCGCCATTTTGTTCAAATTAAACAATTTATTGTTTTCACCTACTTCTTTTATTAGTTTCTCCTCTCCTTCCTCTATAAAAAGGAGAAAGAAATACATTGTAAGGGTTCCAGATTTTTATCAGAGAATTGTGCTGTGAAAGGCATTTTTTGTATACATCTTGTAAAGCTTCTGTATGAAGGCTCAGAGCCCGTAGGGTCTCAGTGAGGAGGATTTCTATTTGTAATGAGGATTCTGGTCTTTGGTATTTCAAAGTATGTAACTTTCTCTTATGTGTTTAATATAGCATTTCATTTCATCCACTTTCTTGTATCATGTTTTGGAATGCGAGTGGCTCACTGGTTTGGTAAGGATTCATCCTAGTTGATGCCCATACTTAAATCGGTCAAGCGCTTTAAATATGGCTCATGCATGATATACTGTTTCATGTTCATTTCATCCATCTTTCTGCTATATTAGTTGCTTTAGGAGGGTGCTTTTAAAACGCCATTGTCATGTATGGATTCTTAGATTGATAAGCCCATACATGGTTCTGTTGTGTATCTGGGTATCAGAACAAAGTTAAATAATATCTTCTTATATTTCTTTCACCGCATGCACCTTTTGATACTTGATTTCTGTGGCATATTATTTGAATCGGCCCTCTTTACAGTAAATTGTCTCTTAACTGTCTGATGTTTTTGTGTTGGAGCTTTGCATCTTGTCTTTGCAATATTATCTCCCCTGTGGCAATTTCTTTGAGGTCTGGTCCCATTTAGATTAATTTCGTTGTTTTACAATAGATAGCAGGAGAGCCCTCTACTCCTCCTTTCTATGTGTCTCTAGTGATTCATGACCTGCTCTTACACAACTGCATGTTAGATTATGGAGCTTCCCATAATCTGATGCCTCTGTATGTCATGGAACAAATAGGACTACAAATCACACGTCTGTTGGGCCTCAAAATAGTCCCTATTTTCACTCCATTATTCATCAATATCTTCACATTTTACCTTCATGTCACCTCCATTCCACCTCCATATCATTACATTCACCTCATTATTGGGTCATAACTATGTTTTTCCAAAGTTTATTATTTCTTAACATTTTAAAGTGAATTTATGGCTAAAACTTAGAAAATAATATGCTTATACTTATACCTAACAATTAGCATGAGTTTGTTGACATGTGTAGGCACAAAGGAAGCTTCCAGGGCATCTTTATGTGGCCTTGAATGATCAAATTCGAATTTGATAGGATAAGCCTCATGGAAAAGATCATGGAGGAGATCATGGAGGATAGGGTTATGTGTCTAGATGGTTGAGAAATGTATGGAACTAAAAGAGAGATTAGTGGATCATCATTATGAGTTTGTTATCTCATCTCATTGTATAAATAGGAGTACCTCCTCCATTCCAAGGGGAGGACTCTTAGAGCATTGTATCCAATTAATGATGGAATAGAATAAAGCTTCATTTTTCATATATTTCCATTATGTAGTTTTAGATGTAAATTGTGTTAATGTAGAATATGAATTTATGGAATTTATGTAGTTTTAGATATAAGTTTCCTTAATGTAGTATATGGAATAATTTGTCTTGTTCTTAAGAGAATTGAGCTCACTCTAAAAGGATGAGAGAAACATTTTATTTCATATTAGATTTTGTTTCATTTCATTGCTTAGATGTTTAAGGATTTGTTTGTGATTGATGAATGAGTTTTAAATTAGAATCTTATCAATATGTGAGAGGATATCCAAGGGTCTAAGTTAGGCTCTCTCTCTATTTGATTTGCATGATAATTGAAATTCATTCTTTTGCTTTTATGTTTCAAGTCATTTCATTTATTATGCTTATGAATGGATCTTAGTTTAGTTTGGATTAGTACATGAGAGGACAATCAAAAGACTAAGTTAGTCTTTCTCTCTCTTTGAATCTGAACAACAATTAAAGTTCATTCTCTTGTCTTTATTTCAAGTTTCTGGTTTTATGAATGATTTCTCTATGATACTGTAGGGAAGGACAACGAGGACCTCCTTAGTTAGGAGCCTCTTCCCTTGCATATTATATTGAATCATAAATAATTTAGTTAGACATAGAGTTAGTTGCCTACTCTTGCATATATATTGCTGGCACCATCACAAGCTCACGAGTTTCCCTGGTCGATAATTTAATGCAGCAATTTGTTCAAATAAATTGCCCAAAAACGTCCATATAAAGACCTATATTCATTTGATTCCAAAAGAGTTAAATGCTTGGGAATGATTAAAGATTTAGTGGTCAACCTAGCCCAAATTCCAGCAAAAAGTGTAGTAATGGACATTGTGGTGGCTGACATCCTAGCTTGCTTTGGCATGTTGGTGTCAAGGTCCTGGGGAACAAAAATTGGTGGGTCACTCAAACTAGACTTAACATATGCCACTATTCCAGTTTTTGGTGGCTAGGAGAGGAGGTTATACAGAGAAACCAGATTTGTCAAGATGGTTGCAAAGGCTGACAACTCAGAGAATTCACCAGTCTACAGCAAAGAAGGAGATTTTTCATGTTTTATGCTTGAAGAAGATCAAAAATTTGCTCAGGAACCATCATTCTGTCAAATCAAGGCTGAGCAGCTTTTAGAAAACCATGAAGTAGGAATATGGACTCTACATTTTGATGGAGCAAATTCAAGAGAAGGAAATGGGGCTGAAGTATTATTAATCTCTCCTTCAGGAAAATGGATCCCACTGTCTATTAAATTGGAATACGAAGCTACTAATAATGTGGCTGAATATGAAGCACTGTTGTTAGGATTGCAGACAGCTAGGAGCATGGGCATACAATGTTTAAAGGTCTTGGGAGACTCTGAGCTAGTGGTCAGACAGGTCAGAAATCAATGTAAAAATAAACATCCACGACTGAGAGCTTATAGAAATGAATTATGGGACATGGTGGAGAACTTCTTCTCAGCATTTAATATCCAGTTCATTCCCTGGGATCAGAACAGAATGGCAGACTCCCTTGCTGTAGCTGCCAGTACATTTCGTCCTCCTCAGAACCCTCTCTTGAGATATGAAGTTGAGGTGCGTTATAGGCCATCTATCCCAGACAACATCAAGCACTGGAAGGTATTTGAAGATGAGGAACAAATGAAGAGATTCCTGGAAACAATGGGAGAATTCTCCAACATGGAGATTGATGATTGTGAAGAAGATGAGGCTGAGAATGTTTCAGAAAATAAATGGGAAGAGAAAATGGCCGGAAGTAAAGTGCTGCAGTTGAAAGGAAATATTATACCTAGAGGGCTGGTGCCTCTAGAAAGATTATTTGACAAGAATGATATCTCATTGCAGCCGAGAAAAACAGTAGAAGAAAATCAGGTAGAAGATCTAAATCTGGGCACTGAGGCTGATCCTAAAATTGTAAAATTATCCAAGAAGGTCCCGGAGGAGTATAAAGGAAAATACCTGAAATTATTTCAATCATACAAAGATGTGCTTGCATGGTCCTATCAGGACCTGAAAACATTTGATATTAGTATAATGCAGCATAAAATTCCTCTGAGGGAAGATGCAAAACCTTATAAGTAGAAGCTCAGACAGATAAATCCTCTGTGCTTCCCTCCATTAAAAAAGAAATCAAGAAGCTGCTAAAAGCCAAAATAATTGTGCCATTAAGGTACTCAGAATGGGTTGCAAACTTGGTCCCTGATTAGAAAGAAAAATGGGGAAATAAGGCTATGTGTGGATTTCAGGAATTTAAATAGAGCATCTTTAAAAGATAATTATCCACTGCCTAAGATGGACCACATCTTGCAGAAAGTGGTGGGAGCCTCTAGAATGTCAATGATGGATGGTTTCTTTGGTTATAATCAGGTAGCTGTACTTCCAGAAGATCAGAAGAAGACTGCTTTCACTACACCATGCGGAACATTCATGTATGCCAGGATGCCTTTTGGACTGATTAATGCAGGAGCCACTTTCCAAAGGGCCATGGACATAGCCTTTGTTGGGGAGCAAGATAAATTTCTGGTGGTGTACCTTGATGATATAATAGTGTTTTCAAAAAATGACAATGAGCACATTGAGCATTTACGAAGAACTTTTGAAAAATGCATAAGGTATGGCCTTTCTCTCAATCCACAAAAGTCTTTATTTGCATTAGAGGAAGGCAAGCTTTTGGGGCATATTGTAACTAAATATGGGGTGAGAATAGATCCTAAAATAGTAGAGGTGATAAATAGTATTCCTCTCCCCAAAAATAAGAAAGAGGTGCAAGTGTTTTTGGGATGAATAAATTTTCTGATAAGATTCATCCCTAACTATGCTGAGATAGTTAGGCATATAACTGATATGCTGAAAAAGAACAATGATGTAAAATGGTATATGGAATCTAGGGAGGCATTCACCAGGATAAAACATGCATTTTCTGAAGCCCCTGTGCTAGCTAGCCCAGATTATACAAAACCTTTTATAATATTTTCATTTGCTTCACCTCATACAGTAGCTGGAGTTTTGTTGCAGAAAAATGAAGATGGATATGAGCAGCCTATTTCATTTTTCAACCAAGTTCTCCATGATGCAGAATTGAAATATAACATATTAGAGAAACAAGCATATGCCCTAGTAAAGTCCCTCAAAGCATTTCGCATGTACATTTTGCAGTCCCACATTACTGCATTTGTCCTTACTGCAGCTGTAAAGGATATCCTTGTTCAGGGAGACAGTGAAGGAAAAAGGGGAAGGTGGATTGCAAAAATACAGGAGTATGATCTGGATATTCACCCTACTAAGCTGATAAAAGGACAGGAGCTAGCAAGGATCTTATCAGAATCAAACTACCAGGCTCTGGGCATAAATTTGTCTATGATAGCAAATGGAGAGTCTGAGAAAGAGAAATAACAACAAGGACTGGAGGCAGTCACTCAAAAAGCACACATAAAATACCTCACCAGTCCTTGGTACAAAGAAATAGTTGAATATCTTTTGACACTCAGCTGTCCTCCCAGTTGTGATAAAGAAAAATACAGAGCATTAAGATTAAAATCACAAAAGTATATAGTAGCTAATGGACAGCTGTATTGGAGGGACCCTTCAGGCATTTTACTCTTGTGCCTTACAGAAGATGAAGTAGAGAGTATAATGATAGAATTTCATGAAGGAATCTGTGGAGGAAACTACAGCTGGAGGGCTACAGCTCATAAAATCCTAAAGGCTGGTTTCTACTGGCCAAAATTATTTGGAGATGTTTTTACTTGGGTCAGAGCATGTGATAAGTGTCAGAAATTTGCTGAGAAACAGAAGTTAGCAGCTTTTCCCTTGATTCCAGTTCATGTGAATGAGCCATTTCAACAATGGGGAATAGATTTTATTGGAGAAATACATCCCCCATCAAGTGGACAACATAAATGGATATTAATAGCCACAAATTATTTTACAAAATGGGTGGAAGCCATACCTGCAAGGAGTGCTACCGACACTGTCATCATAAAGCTCATGGAAGAAGACATCATATCCAGGTTTGGCTGTCCTGCTAGAATAGTGACTGATAATGCACAGGCCTTCAAATCCGCAAAATTTGTAAATTTCTGCCAGCAGTATAATATTGCACTGAATCATTCCACAACCTATTATCCACAGGGAAATGGCTTGGCAGAATCTTCTAATAAAACTCTGGTGAGGGCCTTGAAGAAGACTATAAACAAAAATCAGAAGAATTGGGATTCCCAATTGAAATTTTCTCTATGGGCTAATAGAATCACCAGTAAGAGAGCAATTGGGAAATCTCCATATGAATTGGTATATGGACGAGCAGCAGTGTTTCCTGTGCAGCTGGCTTTACCAGTGGCACATTTCATGCAAGAAGTCTAGGAAGAACCTGATGATATGGTCAGAAGAATCAATCAATTAGTGGAATTAGAGGAAACACGGTGTAGAGCTATAAAAAGGGTCTCTTTCACCTCTAATTACCTCACATTAATATGTCAATCCGGGAGCGTTTTGTTATTACAAAGAGTGACTCAATCCGAGGCTATCATTTGTCAGAGTAATGCTAGTAGTACAGTGCTTAAGAAATACAAGAGTAAACGGATGCTTGTCGGCAACTAAATTACTTCAAAGAATAAATCACACACTCAGAAAACTCAACAGCTTATCAGTCAAGGGTTCGGCAGTGATAACCCATCCCTTCGGAAACTGATGGAAAGGAAACTAGAGCATAGACCACGAGCCTGGGAGCTAGACAGTGACTGCCAATGCTCGCTACAGCCTTAGATCATCTCTCACGCCAAAACAACAAATGCAAGTAAATGGAACAGCAAAGCAAATAAAGGATTGAACAACAATTCTGAAATAGAACAACAAATCTAAAATGGAACAGCAATTGAATAACTAAGTCTCGCGGGTTGTAACCAAACTTAATCTATTAACTCAAATGCACTCTTTGCAATCAAATCACATTCTTTCACTCTAAAGGCAATTCACACAAAACACACTAATGGAACAACAATAACTATTAATGAATTATGGAACAGTGCTGATAAATCAGAAACGCACACGACATGAACGTTTAGTATAACAGCTCTGTAACAGAACAGTAAGAACATGCAATTAACTCTTAAAAGGCTTAATAACTTGATGCGGAGTCAACACACGATTCTATCTGTAAAAACCTCAATGATTCAATCTTTAACAGAGCATGTAATATGAACTTATAGAGCATATCAAATTACCAAATAACAATGATAAACAAACCACACAGAAGTCAAGTCGTAATGGTACAGAAGCAAGTGTCCTTCGGGGCCGGGCCCTTAGCCTCCAAGGATACACCGCTTTAAGTTAATCCAGATGCAGAGATGAAATAATCACCAAGCTTTTATTAATGCATCGGTCAAAAATACATTGAACCAGTTCTCAACGAAACTTAATAATCAAAGCTGATATTTTACAGAAAATTACATAAAAGCGTATCCTCTCTCTTCTCTCCCCTAAGCTAACAGTGCTGTCCCTTTATATAAAGGTGACGGCGGAGATGTCCAAGTAACATGATAAATAAAGCAGCGATCCCTCAGGATCGAAGATCCTGAGGGATTCGCCAAACTGTTAATTCTTCATCCTTTCCTTTCTTTGGCGCCGAGCTGGTGTCTTCTCCTTCTTTTCCGAGCCGATTTGCTGTAATCTTTTTAGCCTTGTTTGCATGCGGTTCACCTTCAGAGGGACAGCAGTTATCTCGACTTTGTCTCTTCCTTTGGAGCGGCAATTCCTCATTTTTTCCTTTTCCTGTTCAGAAAATAACCATTATTAGTGGTTAAGTCTTGCATATCAATTTCCACATGTTTTATTATAATTCCTTATTACTTTCCAAATTCATGAGACAAAAAGGTTTACAAATTCTACTAAAAAGCCACTGAAATAATCATAAAAAACATACCTTTTTAGGACTCCACACACCCCCCTGCTTAACTTGTTTCATGTCCTCATGAAAACATTGTAGTTGACATGCAAGGCAGTGAGAGAATATGCTGGAGAAGGAGTCTCATTCGGAGGCCTACATCCATGATGAGTGATTAGATAATCAAAGAACTGACCTGTTTGCCCCTCAGGCATCTCATACAGGGCCTGGTATCCGGGTGCAGGGTGCCAAATAATTGGAGTGCGAAATCTATATCCTAACCAGGATGACCCTGCTTTCATAATGCTCTCGCCATAGAGGTTCAAACGGTTGGCAGCTAATTCAAAGTTCTCATACTTAAATGGTTCCCTGAGCTGGATGTTTGGATCAGAGATTCGGTACCGAAATTTGGCTGCATTAATGGCCAAGTCTTTGATGGAAAGAAAATACTCTAATCCTTCCCGAATAAGTGCCTCATGCATGGGTCCTAAAGTTTCATAGACACCCGGAGTCTTTATGAGGTTTCTATGAGCTTTCCACAACTGCACTGGGTTCCTAGGCTCAGCCCTTACCCGTAAATCTAGACCATTTTCCTGACTCTGGAAAGTATCATAGGCTTTAAGCCACTTAATCTGATTAACCCCGAATGAAATGAATGCTTGAAATTGGATGTCCCCAACGAAAGGGCCAGGGTTTAACTCAGTCTCCTGATTTAGCACAAGGTCATGTAAATAAAGTTCACACAACAATCTCTGGACTTTCACTCCATAATGTTTACAGCAGTCTATAAAGTCATTGACAATGTTGATTTGTATAGGGGCACCTGCTTTAACAGCTTTTATTTTTAATTGTAAATATCGTTCTAATAAAAAAAGAGCATAGTTTTTAGCAGGAGCCCTACATGCTAAGACGTCATTGTATAAAGAACACAAGGTATTCATCTGCTTGATAACAATATCTAGTCTACAGGTTACCTGTGCAACTTCCTCTTGTTCCTTTCGCCACCCTTCAAAAGCCTGGCCTTTGGATTGATTGACGTCCCTTAGTTGCTGCTGTAACTCTTCATATTTTTCTCGGGGAACCGTTTGCTCTCTAAGTTGTTCGGCTTCTTGCTGGGCTTGCTTCACCATCTTATGCAAGGTTTTTGTCTTCGGATCTTTTTTCCATAGGTCAGTAGAGGCCGGGAGTTTTACCTGAACTTTCTTATTATGCTGTTTGGAGTTCATAACCCTTATTACCCCTGAGGGTGGTGCCTCCGTCTGAATTTTCTTGTCACTGGTCCTGATATCATCCTTTTCTGTTTTAACATGAATATCCGTCTGTTCCTGTTCCTCAGCATCATTTGGAACGTCAGCTGGATTCTCAGTAGGGTTTTGAGTAGCAGGCCGATTGTTGGCCCTCTTTTTCTTCCTTCCAGTCTTTCTTACCTTCTGGTTCTTTTTCAGAATCCTAATTTGTTGTCTGAGCTGGGTTATCGTATTCAACAATTTCTGTCGTTCCCTCCGCAACTTCTTAATTTCCAGCGTTTCATTAGAAGGAACAGCAGACTGTCTGCTGCGGTCTGGACCATGACTAGTTTCTAAATCTTCCTCTTGGGGTTCTTCCTCACTGTTCTGCTCTGGCTGTTCTGGGGTAGGAACCTCGACTGGTTCTGTTTCTTCCTGAGCAACTGCTGTTTCTGCTCCTACTCCCTCTAGAATTTCCTCTTGTGACCTGGGAACAGATTGTTCCCGTTAAGTATTTACCTCCTCTTCATCATGAGCAGGCATGTTTTCTTCTTGGGGTTTGTCGTGGGGGTCCTCTGAACTAGAAGGTTGGCCATACTTACCCATATTGGCTAGGACTGCGGCCAAGTCATCATCTCCCAGTAGGTCTTGTAATGGGCTATCTTCCTGCTGTACCATTTCCTCCTCCTGTTCAATTTCTGCTTCTATTTCTGTTTCCGAATGCTCGGCTGCTTCTTCTTCGGATTGCTCGTCCTCAATTACCACTGGTTGGCTGGTGATTTCCTGGAGCTTTTCCAGCCTTCCTCGCATCCGAGCTAACCGGACTGATTTTCTGGGCTTCTCTATCCTTCCTCTCATCCGAGCTATCCGGGCTGATTTTCTGGGCTCCTCTGGTTGCTCGGGTACATTACTGGCATACTTATGTTTTGCCGATTCTTGATGTATCTCTGGTCGTTCCGTTGTACTAGCAACATGTTTCTGCTGTACTAATTCTCTGCGTTTTTCCGGACGTTTTGGTGTGCTTGTAGAATGTCTACGTTTTGGGGATGGCGCTGTCAATCCCCCCTTAATCATTGCAATCAGCTCTTCCCAGCTGCTCTGCTGCTGGGTGAGACCATAACTAACAACTAGTTGTATTAACCCATGGTGACTAACGACTGACTCTACATGCTGTGCCTTTTTTATACTTTGTGTAGCATCATGCAGTAATGAGTTCAGGAGTGCAGGTAAATTTACAGAGCATTTCTGCTTTAAAACAGCTAAAAGTTTAAGATGTCGTGGTCTTACCACGTCTTTCCTTCCTTCGCAGGTGATGTAGCTCTGCACTGTTCTTGCTAGCTCCGTCCAAGGTTCTCCTAGGGTTGCTGGCAGAACTCCCTTCCCCTTAATTGTCAAACTCTGGCCTTCGTCCTGGAAAATTTCCATGACCTTCTGTAATCGTTCCTTTTTCAATGTCCATACTGGTCCGGTGGCTGGTAGTCCTGAAACTTCTGCAATTATGTCATCAGTGACCGCTATCCGCTTCCCCCTTACTGTGGAATGATCATCCTGTAGGTTCTGCAGAAATTCCATCGCTACTGTTTCATTAGACTCTTGTAGGCGATTGAAATAATTCAACCATCCTGCTCTTTCCAGGATCTCCCGGGCAGCAGCAGAGATCGTCAACTGCTGAGGCTCGCTTCGAATTGCCCTTCCTCCCATGGTTTCACTGTGGATTCTAAATGGAACGGCAACTACGTTTTCTGTTTGAAACACAGAGAGGGTGATAATCGCAAGGTTTAAAAAACACAGAGTATGCAACAGTGCAACAGAAAGCAATTTTGTGTAAAAATAGAAATGCCATGCCGTTAAACCATGCCAAACCGTCGTACACTATTTTTCCCGAATGGTGAGTTGACACGTATTTCAGGGAATGATGAGATTAACCTCCCCCCCCGCAATGTGATAGGCTGTCCCAGCCGGCAAATAAAGGGGCGGCACCCGATCTGCAACCAAGTTAGAAAGGAACAACATGTGGAATTATGCTATGTTAAAAAGGACAACGAATTACCGAAATCGAGGCGGAGAATTGATCGCGTATTATATAAGAGGCTGCTGTGTTATGATATGAGGCTAGTGGATAAGACATGTATCGTACTTGCCAAATCTCAAGTGGTCATGGTCACTTCCGTTGCCATGATTGGTAATGATAAATGTTCATGCGATGTATAAATCAGGAAATAACATATGATTAGTTCCTAGGATATAAGAAACAAAAGAGTATTAGTATCTTACCCATTGGTGTAACCAAGGTGACTTCAATACCATTAACAGTACTCTGCTGCCAACAGGTGTCCATAACCTTGGCAGAGTTGTTTTTTCACCCTCGGAACCATGATCCTTTGTGTATACTTAGGAGTGTTGTTATGTCAAAATGTAGACCATTATGCTGGCTTGATGACCAGTTAACCATAATGCCATTCACGAGGAAGGAGCGAAACGTGGGCAGGCCGGCTCGTGATGAGACCTCCTGTTCCAAGGTTCGTTTATTTGATATACCTTTTAGACCATATCCCTGGTGTGGTGGCCATAATGGGAATGCCACTTCACTTCCATCCTCATGATCATGGTAGGCTGGCTCTTAATGAGACCCCCTATCCTGCATTTGACACTTCACATATCATGTTTACATATTTTTTCTTTTTTTATAGAATACTTTGCCTTATTTATACACAAAGGGTGGTTCAACACTCCTTAAGAGTAGGAATGGTGGAAGAAGTCTTATCATCTCAATAGGAAGATATAAGCTCTTTGCTCTTATTCCCAAGTAATAATCAAAAAAGTTTAAGGGAATCAGCATGATAAAGATAACCAATCAGGGCAAAATTAGTAAAACCATGTCAACCAAAGGTAAGAAATAAGTATGTCCTTCCGTTTGTCCTCTTACTAATGCAGAGCCTTATAGATATAGCGATTTATGGTTTGCAGATTTCGGTATGTTGTGATTTTATATTTCATTGCACAAATACATAGCTGTATCTTAAAGACTAGAAAGAAGACGGGCAAGAAGCATCCTCAATTTAGATCAGCAAAAGGAATAAGCTGTTTCACAAGGAGAGCAAAAGTATGCGAGTGGTGTTCCTTTGGAAAAGAAACAACGACGGATGATAGAAAAAAAAAGGACAGCAAAAATGCAAATGCCGTTCCTTTGGGAAAAAGGAACAGCAAAAATAAAAATACTATAAAAACACTCAAAATGCCATTCTTTTGAAAAAGGAACAACAGCAATAAAAGAACGCTGTTTCTTTGAAGAAAAAGGAACAGTGGTAACCAAAAGGAACAGCAGAAAACGTAATAATGCCATTCCTTTGAAAAAGGAACAGCAGAGATCCCGAATGCTGTTCCTTTAGAAAAGGAACAGCAAAACAAGCAAAACCAACATCATAAAA